>JALIZH010013917.1:0-54531 GCA_030522465.1 Rhipicephalus appendiculatus | reverse complement strand
TCAAGGGTTCCAGAAAAAAACAAAAAGGAAAACACGAATATATTAACATCTATCTTAATTCCTACGAAACGCCATCATTTATATGGTGTAGCGCCTGCTTTCGAAAAACTAGGATGGCTCTAAGAAATACAAAAAAGAAAATGTTTTTGTTATAAAAATAAAATAGCTAGAAGCGCACGGCTTAATCACGTAAGCCCCCCATGATTACGCAATCGCACGCTCATACAACATGCTAAAACTTGCCGCGCACAATGCTTTTTCAGCTTTCATATTCTTTATAACGCAATGGGCCACGGCGATGAAAATGAAAAAAACTTACCTTGAGAATTAACAGAGGCGCGAGGTTTGCAGAGCCAGTTAATCCACAAAACGGTGATCGCACTTCAAGGTGACGGCGTCTATTCTTGAAGCTTAGCAGAAAAGATGCTGCGAAGCTGGGGTGTCTATTTCTTCGTAGGAAAGTTCCGGTGTTGAGTCCATTGAACAGCCGTTCCACAGAAACACACTTGCATGCGCGTCCACAATTGCAGCACATGCAGGAAGTATGCTTTCATAGCTGCGTTGATGGTCTGTGTAGATAGCGGCACTCGCTTTCCACGAAATCAGAACAAGAAAGATCACAAGTGACGAACACGAACCGCACTCGTGACTGCAGTGAGCGATTCTGAAGAAGAAAGTGCGGCGCGGATGGATACACAATATACGTGCTGAAATGTCTGTCACATTTGCACGATTATAACCACTAGTAAATGTTTTGAAGCTTATTGGGGAACTAAGTTTCAAGTTTTCATAATTGGCGGTGCAGCATTAAACCTTACAAATTAATCTTTTCTAGCGTTATTTTCTTGATCGCGACAGTAAGCAGGCTGACGAGCCTTGTCATCATTACAGTGAACGTTTGAACCACGACCTGTTTGAACATGCATTCGCCGCATTCCTCCCCCCTCAGCACCCCGCCAACCCCGCCGCGTGCAACCAACACCCCGACAAAGTAGAAAGGCGAGTTTCGGAACAATAGGGTGCACCTGACCGAGAGCCATGACCTTTCAAAGGCTGCTGAGCCGTGCTGCCAACAAGGGCTGCAGAAAAAGCGTCTTTTCTTCCCTTCAACCCCTACCCGAGGGAGTAAGTGAGCCATTCGTCCTCCAGTTAGTCCTCCAAAGTTGCACGCGACACGCCCTCCACCGCAACTGGTCCTCTGGTGGACTAACGACACGATTTGAGGACTAAAGTTGACGTTACTCCCCCTTCGAGCTGGTTTTTTTCTTAGAGTGTATGAACGTGAAATTTACGTAAATTAATGCCAAGGGTCTGAAGACCAAATTTAAACCAAGTGGAACTGTTACAATAAATTATAATGTGTTTGACAGCAATTGTTATTGCAATGTAAATAATTCTCATTATTACATAGTCAGTCATGCTATATTACTTCATAAACCGAATCCAATCACAACACACATAACATGCGATGGTTATCTGCCTGCAGCGAGCATTTCTAAAATGGTTAAACAATATTTTGAATATCCTGCTGAAATGCCCCACGTACGTCTTGCTAAACATGGCACTGCCATCATCAAAGCTATTGTGTGTCACAAAATATATTCAAGCAGAAGTGAGAACAAGAAAACTTAAAGGGCCCCTCACCAGCCTCTCAAAATAAAAAGAAGACTGCATTATTCTCTCCTAGTATTTCTCATCTATCTTGCACACTTTCGTTATGCAGATTGATACCTGTGACGTCTATAATATACATACTCTCGATTGGTCCATATACGCGAAGTATCAGATGTGAATTGTCTCCGGCACTGCTTTGCCATGAAGCCCATCGGTTCTTCCTTGTCTCGCATGACTATCGTGCACGATCAACTAATTTCACTTCATTTTGTGTGTTTCCGACTGTGCAAGCTGCAATAAGAGCGTTTAGCCGAGCGGCGTGAAATCCTAATAGGCTCGAGCGCTTAGTGCTGACATTGTTCCCGTGCTTTTAAGAAATAAGTGGCGAGGAGGATATATTGCCTGTAGAAAGGGTAGCAAAGGTGAGGAGGAAACAGCTCCCTCGTCTTTAAATGTGTGGTGGTGAGGGGCCCTTTAAGACAACAGAAATGCTTATTACCATTAGCTCAGTGTTTGTAGCCTCTTCCTTGCCAATAGTGCACAGTAATTGGAAAAAGTAAGCCTCGCTTCCTCAGGAGGATGCTGTGTCGCAATGGGCTAAAATACTTTCTCAATGAATTGGATCAATACAATGATGATTCGTCGTTCTGGTCGGTGGTAGATGTTGTGCAATTGATCAAAAGTAGCGAACGAACTTGTCAGCAATCATGTGTGCTGATCACCTGCCCTGGGCAGTTGTTGTGGCTTTCTGGGTAAATGAGAATGGGAGAACCTTCCAAGTAGGGCATTAGGATTAAATCCAGCACTACGTGCATCTTTTTGCGGGGGAGATGTTGCTAAGCTTCCTAAAAAGTCCTGGGCATTCTGTGAAGGTGGATGACCAGCCAAGCTGTGTCGCACAAGGATTTATTTGTTTCATTTATGAATTTATACATTTATTAATAATTGTTTTTAATTAAGCATACGCTCCTTTAAAGCAATTTCACCTCGATTTGTGTGGGCCAGAAGTGCAGCATGCCGATTATGTATGTTTATTTATGTACACAGTTATTTTGTCGCTAATTTATTTACTTTTATTTGCTTTCTTCTTTTTTATTTTTAATGGACCAGTAGTGAGTGGCACATACCTGCTAGGGACTTTCTGTTGACTAGGTAACTGTTTGCGGAGTTACAATACATTCACACTTCTTATACTCTCAGGGTTACAGTCACGTCAACCAATTTGCCTGGTGCGTCAGCTGCCATTTGAGCTCGGTCTGGAGGACCACAGTCTCTTTATTCAAAATTTGAATCTAAAGACGGTTGATGATGATAATTTTCTTGAGTATGCAAGTCTTGTAGTTGCAGGTGGCTGACTTATATATAGCCTTGCTGGAAACAATGTGGAGAACCCTCACACTTCAACTTGAAGAGCGCAGTGCAATAGCATTAGCCGGCCCCATTTTCATTGTCTTCACATTTGCTTGCCACGCTTCGTTTCTTGGTGGACACCTGAACCATGCTGTGAAGGATGGAACGTCTGTGCACATTGTGGAAGTTGTCTAAGTGGAGAGCTTAGAGGTGGTGGAGCGGCCTACGAGCCAGGGTCAGATGACACTTCGTGAGCTCGGAGTTCACAGAGGAGGAGGAGGAGGTGGAAATAAACAGAGAAGGAGGAAGCAGAGAATTCCGAAGGAGCGTGCAGCTTACATAAGACACTGCAAGCGATGGTTGCATCGTCTCAGGCTGGATCCTTCTTGTAACATCCTTCCTTTTCTGGAATCGATCCTTCAACCCTACGATGAAATCCTCAAGCCTCTTTGGAAGCTGTATGGCTCTTCGACGTCCAGCAGAAGTTTCAATATGCTTCGGTTCATCTGTTGCTCTAAATGGCTGGTTGACTTCAGTGTGTTGTTCCAAGGGAAAGTTTGCCCTGATGAATACTCGGTTCCTTCTCAGCCCTATTGAAAATCCCAGCATTGCCCACCAAAAAAATTATGGTGGGATTGCTGGAAATTCTGGTGGGTATGACGGGAAATGTGGTGTACATGCTGGGAATAATGGTGGGCATCGTGGGACACTTGGTGGGTACGCCGGGTGAATGCTGGGATAGTAGGTGGGTTGGTGGACCCTCGGTGGGTATAATGGGTACGTGGTGGATACACACGGATGGTGGGTGCCGGGATATGTGATGGGTGTGCTGGATGGATGCAGGGACACTTCTTGTTTGGTGGGAGACACGGTGGGAACAGTGGTTGGATGGTGGCATACGTGCTGGGTGCATGCTTGGTGCAATAGATGTGATAATAAAACATGATGAATAGCGATTGGCAGTATCTTGCTGATTATGAATGCTTTGTGATCAGTTGTATTTATGATACATCGAAGTACGCATTCGAGAAAATCTTCGACTTGTCGTGATACAACTTTGAGCTCTAGGACTTTGTGCATCAATGTTCAACGTGCATCTACCCGTATTTCCATGCATTGGAAATGGAAGTGAGAAAAGTTCACTTCTGAACCAGCGGGAGAGGCAAGTGTTACACACGACAATTCACCTAAACCTGACCTAGAAATAATCGGATAAAGCATATAAGCGACATTTTAGAAGTGCAACACTTCTAAAATGACATTTTGCGTCGCCTACATACTCGGCCTAATTGCGCAAAGGTATGGTGTCCGTTGTCACATAATGCTATACGCGACGGTTAGAAGCAACTCAATCTAACGCAAACGTATTGGTTGCTCGGCAGTGCGCTCGCATGGGTACACCGCCGAGCACGATGTACTCGCGCGATGTTAAGATGTACTCGCACGAGCACACCTGTATTACCTGTCCGGCTCCTTACCGCGTTTCAAGAATTTATCCGCCACAGCTCCCATTAGACAAATTTAAAAAAAGGGGGCCCCTATAACGTAGCTTTCGAGGTACCTATGGGCTTACGCAACCCTGCATGGCGACGTGCGTACTTGCGTACAAAGCACGACATCCACCGCAATAATAATAATAATAATTATAAATTCCGAAGCAATCTGTGAGCGATAACACTTGTCGTATTTCATCGAGGGTGCATATCACGCATGGCAAGGCCATGAAGCTGGCAGGATTGAGCCACAATATGAACAAACATAAAGGATCCTCAGTATCGGCAAATTGCAGCTGTCTACGCTTCGAAAGTAGCAAGATGCTAAAACGGAGCTCACCTGCTGTCAACACTTCTTCCGTTTGGTAAACCTTCTCGTTTCTTTGAAATAATCCCAACAAGTCTGCAGGTGGACCTCGGTGCGTAAATCTAACGACAAAATTGCTAAGACCGGCCGAAGCAAACACGTACGTACGGAAAGGAGAAAACCTTACCCATTTATTCGAATAAAACTGATTTAGAACACGCTGAGAAGGAGGTAATATTCACAACACAGGCACACACATCGTTCACGAGCATTCACTTCGGTTCGCACAGACTGCCCATTTCTCTAACGCCGACGGAACGGCCACAACACGGCAACAAAACACACCGCCCGGGGACATTACTGAAATTCAGTCTTGAGGTATCCCCCCTTTCCTTGAAGAAGCCAGCCGAATGGAGGGAAACTGCCGCGACCCCCGGGCTCAACCCGGGAACTGCACACAACGACTTTCACTCATATCTCACTCACAAATGCAAATGTACCGCACAGCCACGTGCATTGAACGTACACAAATGCAAAGACGTGAAATTTAGCGAACATGTTATTGTGACGGGTAGTGTTTAGCCGAAAAGAAATTTAAGTCAAGAAAAGCCACCAGCGCGCATACTGCCTGTCTAACACTAGTGCTAGTTGTTTTTTTTTTGGGGGGGGGGGAGTCTAAATGCACAGTTGCTCTAACCTTTTGTTGTAGGAATGAGTTATACGCGCATGAATGGATAATTCAATCATAAAAACAAGCATACCTTCGCTCTCAAGACAGTCACTTATACTATGTTTATACGTATAAGGGCGTCTTTCGTTAGGTGCCCTTAAAACGTCCTCAAGTGGATTTTTGAAAGGTGCCTTTTATTTCACTTTACCTGAAGTTCTCCTCACGAAAGGCCGCTTTTACGCGCAAGGAACGGGCCGTTTGAGAATACAGGCGCGAGCTTCCCGGATAGCACTAGCAGCCCCGACTGACGACTAACCGTTCCAAACAAAACGGATATTTCGCTCAACGCGTTCACATTAATTGTGCTGTTATTTTTAGTATTCCAATATTAGGATTTCCAACGGCTCTAACGTCATCAGAGAACCCAGAATTATGTAACGGTAATTATGTAGAGGGGCGCGTCGCGCACGTCGTGCGACGGATGCGCGCCAGCATTGGTGAAACCGGTGAAACAGAGAGAGCGCCTAAGGCGCAATGCAATACGTCAGGCATATGATATTTACCCATGATTTACTGCGGACACGCTTTTACTAAGTTGCTGCACGTTGCACGAACGGTGCGATTTTGTGAATTACGAAGCGGCAGAAACATACATGTATATTATATACATAGCGCATTTGCTCTGCGTAAGACGTACGTGACACCGAGATGAAAAGGTTTTCGTGTCATTTGAACTACGTATACATAAACGCGCGAAAAAAGCAATCACGGTTATTTAGATTTTGTATCGCGCATCCGAGTGATGGGGATGCGATGTCAACGCCGCACGATAGAGCAAAACGCGTCTAGTTGTACCAAGCGAGAAGTAATTAACCACATGGTTCACAGCCAGTGGCGTGGCCAAGGGAGGGTTGGGGGGGGGGTTCAAACCCCCCCGAAAGTTTTCAGTTTTGGTTGCGTATATACGCACGCACACATACAAACGCACGCACGAACATACATAAAGTATGGCTGAACCTCCCCCCCCCCGCCCCCCCCCCCCCCCGAAAAAAATTTCTGGCTACGCTACTGTTCACAGCAGACTCGCTTTTGTATTAAAAGATACAGTTTAGGCTGAATAGAAACATACATTAACCTGCGGATGCAAGTACGCGAAAAACGTTCGTGAATGCATGATGTGCATTATCGGCAAACCTCACCTGAACAACTTGACAAACAATTGCGCCGTATTTGTATCACTTGCGGTAAATTTCAATGACAGATAGATGAGAGAAATATATAAGACAGTGCATTTGCTTATCGTAGCGTTAGCACGCGTGTTTGAGCTATTTCTAGCAACGTACACGGCTTTTTTCAGTTGATTAGTCGATACCGAAACTGAAACTGAGGTGGTGGTGGCGCCCCGATCGCCCTAGCTGTCACTGTGTTTTTTTTTTTTTTCTTTCCTCAGACATGGCGGCCCCCCTGCGGTTCATGTGTACTTCGTGGTGTCGAGTTTGTTCGTGCGGGTGATTGTTACTGCATTGCATCGCGTCGTGTGTTCTGTGTGGCGGTTACTGACTTAAGCGCAAGTTCTTCACTGAGTATTATCCGCGGTACCCGGCAAATAGCCGTCATATGCTGGCCCTGCGACTCCGACAAGTGCGACACCTTTGTTCAGTGTCGTGGACAGACGTGCTGTTTCCCCTTCAAATGTTACCGCACATCAGTGAGCAGCAGCGCCGCAATCCTTTCTCGATGACGCGCTCTGTCACCCTGGAAAATGCCTTGACGCTCGGGCACTTCGGGAGCGATACCGGGGAACTGCCGGACGCGGGTAGCTTGGCCATTCCTCGCTCGGCGCATCGCTTGAACACCGGCGGTCAGCCTGCAGCGAACGCCGCTAGCGTGCTTTCTTGCAAGAGGTAAGTGATTTTGATCGTTCCGCTTCGTAAGTTGAGTTGTTCTTATTGCAGTATGCGTTATCGCCTAAGTAAATCGTTTAACGTGTTGGTACTGCATGTTGTTGTAGTTGTGTGGATTGTGCTCGCGCGCGACGTTTGTCAAGAGCGTAATCGGTAAATTTTTAAAGTTATCGCGTGCGCGCACGCACTTCTCTACGCTAAAATTAGCTGAAAGGAGGCAACATTTTTGTCAGGCACACCATTGTCATGCGTTTTATGTTTACACGTGTCAAATCCTCCACGGTAGTGTAGCGGGTACGGTGCTCGGCTGCTGACCCGAAGGTCGCGGGTTCAATCCCGGCCGCGGCGGTCGCATTTCGATGGAGGCGAAATGGTAGAGGCCCGTGTACTGTGCGATGTCAGTGCACGTTAAAGAACGCCAGATGGTCAACATTTGCGAAGTCCTTCAGGACGGCGTCCCACATAATCATATCGTGGTTTTGGGATCTGAAACCCAAACAGTTATTATTATATCTGCACTTCTCAACTTACCTGGAGTAACGCAGTGAAACCGAAGGCTCAACATTCATTTATTTTGCACGAGCTCTTAACGAAAAAATAGTATTCGGCCACCGTATTGTTCTATGAACCGTGAATCGGTACAGTTGGAGAAATAAATCGATTCGAGGGATATTATTCTTTAGGCGAGCATTTTGTGCGTCATTATGTAACGTGACCCGCGAAAGTGTTTAGAAATAGCGCTCTTGGGCACTGTTTATCGTCTTTCCAGCTATAGCGAATGTAGTAGGTTTGCTAAAAATGCAATTGCTGCAGCATGAGACTGTATTTAGTACGGTAGGTTTGACCCATTTTGTAGCCTTCGTGTATGTTGAACTAATTTGACCAGCCGTACTCTCAGATGAATTTTCAGTCCGCCGCGGTGGAGCAGTGGTTATGGTGCACCGCTGCTCACCTAAAGGTTTCGGTTCGATCTCAGCTGCGGCGGTCACATTTCGATAGAGGCGAAATGCCTGAGGCCCATGTTCTCTGCATTGTCAGTGCGAAAAACACCAGACGGTCGAAATTTCTGGAGCCCACCGCCTCGGCGTCTCTCATAATCATAGCGTGGTTTCAAGATGTGAAACCCTAGATATTATTATCAGCTGAAATTTCAATTTATTTGGCACTGTACGTACGTTCAGGCGTTGAAGTTACGTGCGACATCGGTATTGAAAAAATCGTGAACACAGGGTGTCTCTGGCACCCCGTGTTCACGAATTTTTCATCTCTTCAAGCTTCCAGCTTACCCTCAAACTCTGCCTTTTTTTTGGATTAGTATTACTTGTTTCCTAACTTCCGCAGCTGAATAGAGCGTAGTAAGTTCTCATCACTGTGTTTACACGCTAGTCATTTATGCAAAACCATTTGTAGGTTATTCGTGCTCTACAGGTGGTACGAAAGGCGGGCTGCAGTTTTCCATGACTCTGGGGAGTATCATAAAGCAGCATTATTGTCGTGCCCACTAACTAGAACTCGGGCTGTATTAGGGAACCATAAATTTTAGTTTTCACGTGGATAAAGTATGCTATAAATATGGTTGCACATTGCGTATATGGCTAAAGACAGAAATAAGCCACCCTGCATCTAAGGTAGATAATATGGCTCTTCTATGGCTTGTTTGGTTCAACGTGCAGCTTGACACAGACGAGGCATGCAGTGTCATCGAATTCTTGTTTGCTCATCTGTGCCGTGCGGCACGTTCAACCGAACATGTTAATGTACCAACTCGCCCAACTTACCGTGTAAATCCACTGACATGGCACAGTGCTACACCGGCATGCTGAGCTTGTTGGATGTAAACAGACATGTAGACCACAGAAACTGTGCAAAAACTCGGCAATTTTCATCAATGTACATGCTGGGAACATTCAATCAATAGAATCGATGTGAAAGTGTATTGAGCAATAATCACATGAACCATGAGGCTTCAAAAGTTACAGATAACATTTATTAACATTTTCTTAGTTGGTAATTGTTGAAGGCACGCTATTGCATGCGGCTAATGGGGATGTTTTGTGTTATTAGTGAAATAATTTAATCTTCCTGCTGTTATTTTCTAACATATAAGTTAATCAGTGCATAATGTGTTAGCGCCTTGGTCAAGCAAGTTCAAAATATACCTGTATTTCTCTGAGCCATTTAATATTCCATGTAAGGTTGGTGTGAGACGACGCCTGCTTCGCCTAAGCTTTAAGTTGACTGGAAACAGCCTTATTACACTACTTTCTCTCAAAGCCTGTCCTACCAGACTTTATTGGCAACAAACCAGATCGAATCTTTGGCAATACTTTAACAAAGAAGCTGTTGCAGCCTGCTCCTGTCCTGGTGAAGCTGGTGATGACCGCATGCAGCCAATGCTGATCTGAACCTGAGTAATGACCAAATGCAGGTAGGCCAAGGCTCTGTCGTAAACAATTTTGAAATTATTGTTGCCACAGAGTAAGCTTTTGCAATTTACGTGTGCCTGCTCACATGTGGCGAGGTTCAGTAAGTTTCATCTGCTACACATGAGCAAAGGAACATATAGGAGTGCTGATGTAGTGTAGGAATCTCCTTGATGCATAGAATTCAAATGCATTAAGTTCTAAAGCTACTAAAGTGCGTCGTTTGATTTCCAAGTTAAGCTTAATCTATAAAAGCAACCTATCTCAGGCACCAGAACTTATCAAGCCTAGAAACCAGTTACAGTGCTGTGTTGTTCATATATCCATGTGTAACAGGCATTCTAGTTTTCTTGTGCATGTTTAGTAATGGCACTGCCCACAATCCCTGCATTGATTCAGGGAAATAGGCCCTGGTGCAGCAAAGATTTGTATGTTATTGCTGCAGGGTCGTAGTGAAGGTAGCACAGAATGACAGACACATACACACCATGCAGGGGCATAGCCAGAATTTTTTTTAGTGGTTGTGGGCCAGCCTTACTTTACATATGTTTGTGTTTGTGCATGCATTTGTATGTGTATGTGTTTATATACACTACAGCGCTTCAAAATTTTGAGGGCATTCGAAATCTCCCTTCCAGCTACGCCAATTACACCATGGCTTGTGATGTTTTGTGCAATATTGCATTCTTTTATGCTGTTCTCATTTCAACATGTGAAACTTCCTTGCAGCACCTTTTTGAAGCGGTCCTATGTATTGAAAGTAAGGTGGCGCTCTCACGGTGCTCTCTTTTTTTAGAATGCTGCAGCACTTTCAGGCAATACAAGAAGCACAATTATACACTCTATCGACCCTTGTAGCATTTTCTTTCTCATTGAGAACCACACGGGCTTGCAGTCACTCCTTGCTTTTGTTGCTTTGATTGAACGTTACATATGGCTGTGAACATTCTGTCCTATAGTTGCAGTACTCATAGTACTTCGGTTAGACCTCATGCCTGCGCAGAGATACATGTGCCATAAATTCTTTTGTTGCAGATATGCACACAGAGAAGTAATGCTTCATGAGGCAAACAGTGCTTGTTCATCTTTTGTGCAAACATCTTCAAAGCCATATGATTGCTGTCACGAGGGCCAAGTGGAACACAAAACAAATACATTCCTCCTATTGCCGTCTGCCTGGTACCAATCTGTGGCGCCATGGTGAATCTATACCATAGTATGAACTTCTCTAGTGCAGAAATATGAATTTTCTAGTCGCAAACGCGACTATGGCATGTTAGGAACTAAAGCTGGAAGCAGATTCCGTGTTTTGCGCGGGCGAACAAACTTCACATACTGCGAACGCCGGCGTTGCCGCCGACCACGTCGGTTGCCATAGCAACGACACATAAAACATTCTTCTCTCTTGAAGTTGCATCGTACCGCCGATAGATATCCGGTGCCATCGCCGGACCAACGGACGCGCGCCGTTGTTACTTTATCTGGTCGAACGCGCCTTGCAAGCGAACCGCGAAGTTGTGCCCTAAGCCTAACCGCACCGTGAAAAAAAAGAGGGGGAGGGGGGTAGCGGTTCCAAAATTCCTTGACCTTGTTCTATCCCGTGCAGAATGCTGTTTAAGCTACCATTGCCGCAGTACACCGGTGCGCTACGGAGAAGCGTAGTAAGATTTAGAAGGGGCTGTTAGCACTAGTCACGGGACACAGCACATTTTGTTCCTCAGTTACTAATCCATGTATACACCGCATAATTGTGAGTATTATATAGTATGATCGCTGACGGGAAAAAAAAATTAGTGGCAATCATTCGGAGCAGTGTATGACATTTCTGCAGATTTAAAGGGACACTAAAGGGCAAAACGATTTTTCGCGTATTAAGTACAATTTCACGATCCCAAAAACACCACTCTTACCGCGATACAACGCTTGGTAAGCGAGCGCACCAAACAGGTAAGCGCACCAAACACTGTGACGTCATATATTTTGAAGGCGTCTACTGAGTCCTACGTAGCTTCTAATCGATAAAAATGAGGTGCATTGTCATCTGTGGGTGCCATAGACCTAGCATACGAAGTTTTAGAAAATATCATCGAGCCAGTGTCGCGAAAATAGGAAAAATACATTTGGAATTTCTGACGTCCGCGCGCTTATATAGGCGCCAAATTTAAAAATAAAACTTCAACCTTAATTTTCTCCGCTAATAATGAACTTATGATAGTGAAACATATGGCTTTAGAGTTCTCAGAGTGCAGTTTGTCAATCTAAGCCACTTCATTGTTTTGCTTTAGTGTCCCTTTAAGAAACAAGAAACAAAACCGTAGGGCAGTTTTTTTTTGCGCCATCCCCACTTGTTACTGCTTTACGAACCTCCCGAATTTCAAGGTCGCCAGCTTGGCAGATCCACATTTAATTTGCACAGTCTGTCAAAAGATTCTACAGGCGACCCAAGTGCTAATGTGGACTTCGCCATTGTTTGCACAGTGGGGTGGTTCAAAATACTGCTTTTATTGAAATAGCAGCGTCGATGTTCACTGTGCACGAATTTCGTGACGTTTATTGGTTTGTACATATTTTTATTTTATATTCTAAATATAAGCCTTCTCTGTTATACTGCTGCAAATGCGGGATTTTGCGCCTGCCCTGTGTGTTCTTTACTGTGTCCTGTTCTCCTCGCGCTACGCTTCGACATGAATCTGTACCAACTTGACCAGTACTCTACGTAAAAAATGAATGTTTTTTTTCTCGTAACCTGCTGAAAATTTGGATTTTCGTGCTCCAAAAGTAACATTTTGCTGCTCTAAAAATTGCTCCCTATTTTAATTCAGCTGTTGCACCCTTGAATTACATTTGATGCCATCATACCTGCATGTGAGTTAGGCAAGAGTTAGATTGTTTTTCTTTTTTCTTTTAAAGGACACTAAAATGAAACCTTAATCAGTCTAGACAAATAAATTATTTTTAAATTCTTGAAGAGCTCTAATGTCATTAATTTTGTGTAAACTTCATACGTGAACTAGTGGTAGAGGACATGAAAATATTTCACTTGTTAAGTTTCATGATTATTTTCAGCACATGCGCGTAAGGGTGACGTCGCAAATATTACATATTCTTGCATATATTTGCCACATTTGCTTGCCAAAATTTTCTAAAACCTGCTAAGTTAAGACATTGGCTCTGTAGGAACACAATGTAAACAATATAGACTGGCGGGTGCTGGCAAAATCTGCGCTGTCATGCAGAGCTGCTGTGGGGACTTCTACGAGGTGTCGCCTCGTGTGTGTGCTTTTCCTACATTATCTCGCTTACGAATGCCAGGAAGCAGAGCTAGTTGGTAGAGATTCATGACAAAAAATGGTAGGCATGCAAACACGGACTCAAGAGAGAAGTCAAGACAACACACAAATGCTGACTAACCTTATTCGGCTAGTCGTTTAGTAGGCAATTGTGTTGTCCAGACTTCCCTCTTGTGTTCATGTTTGCACGTGTACTGTCTTTCATGAATCGCCTACCATGCATCTTCTAGCGTTAAGAGTGGTTTCTTTGGTATTCTGAAGCTTTATTGCCCTAAATTATGGAAATAGCTTTATCTCTTTTGGATCCCTTTAACCCTTTCCCAACCGAAAACGAGCTGAGCTCATGCTAACATTTTGTGCCGCTCCTAGCGAAGAAGAGCAGGGCTCATACACGCTGAAAGAAGCATCTGGGACACCTCAATTAAGCTATTCTGATTATGTTTGCTGCGTTATCTTTCGCTTCAAATAATGGCGGCTATGCCGATTGCACCTCGCATCGGACTCTACAGCGCTCGTGCTTTGCTTGCGTAGCGTTGCTCTACTCAGCGTGTCCAATCATGCAAGAAGGGACCCAGGTAGCACAAAAGCGATTTTAAACTGCTACGAAGCGCATTGGCCAATCCAAAACGGACGTCTTCTAACGGGTGCTTAAAATCCGTTCATCCGACTGTAGCCGTCTTCTATCTCCGCTAATGTCCGTCCTGTAGAAGGATTGTAGAGATTCTAGAATCCTTCTTTTAAGAGGTCACAAAAATTTGTTCTTCCAAGAAGATACTCGACGACCACTACAAGCCTTAAAAATTAGAGATAGAAACCTTCTACAATCCGGATTGTAATGTCCGTTTTCATTCGATGCATTTTCTCACTCACATTGTTTCCCTTTCCCATGCTCCTAGTTTTGTCTTTCCCCTCTCCCGAATATGTGCTCTCTTTCTGGTACTTATTCGGGGGAGGAGAACGAGTTTAAATGATGCGGGAGGCACAAGTACAGCGACAACATTTTTATTATGTCACAAATGAAATTACAAGAATGGCCATCAAAAACATGCAAGTCTAGTAGGACCACTGTTCACAGCAGGAAAAGAAGAGCAGAGCTGCCTGGATTTATACATACTGTAAAAAGCTCGTATGTGTAGACTGTTGTACAAAAGTGATACGACTCGAGTAGCAAGGGAGAATGAACTTAACTGGCTAGGGAGGTTTATCGCAAATTTCGTGCACAGCTGTTTGTTTGTTTACACACACTAGATGTGCAAAAGCGACAGTCAACAAGAAACCAGTTGCACAAGCGCTGCCCCCATAATCTATTCCAATTTGATAAAACATAATCACAGATCTGAGTAATGAAGCAAAATTCAGAGCAAAGGCAGCAATTTTGATGCAGGTATCAGTTCCCCGCGAACAAGCTTATAAATAGTGGCAGTATAAACCTAGCTATGTACAAAAATTTAACAAAAGAACAATGGCAAATGTTAAAATCAGATGCTTATTGAAGTGAGAAATGCCTAAATGTATGTCCGAGCTACACAAATAATGGCAGTAAAGTGCACGTCCTAACATTTAACAGAACAACTGTTGCACAACTTAAAATCAGGTATATAGAAGCGAGCACAGGTATGACCACCACCTCGCTAGCGCCCCTTGTGAATGACGTCGCGTGAATACCTCCTAGTGAATGACACATAGCATCTGCGACAAATTACAAGGCGCGCCGACGACTGGCCGAAACGGTTCACCAGGGCGTCCCGCGGTGCGATTTGTTGACGTTGCCAACGCACACAGACACAGAATTTCACAACTGCTTCACATAACTTATTAGGTCACAGAATTTTTAACGTTGTGTGACGTTTTGTTTGCGTAAAAGTCCCCAAGGAAAAAAGAAAAACCAGAATGTTTTGGCATCTATCTTTATTCATGTGAGAAACAGCTAATAGCCCCATCAAGAGAGAAGTCCTAAGTTAGTTGGTGCAGCGCTTGTTTCTGAACATCTAGGGTAACTACAACCTGCGAAAAATAGGAGAAAAGAAAATTTTGTCATATGCATTATTACCTTACAGGCGACAGCGTGAAAAGGCGAAAACTCCATTGCACTTTACGGCGATAAAGAGCAACCATGTTATAATTAACCAGGCGTGAGCGACGAGCTGGAGAACTTTTCGATTCTGCTGTGAGGTGCCGGGTTTAAAGAGAAAGGAGGAAATCAATAAAGAAGGGGCAATATAAGCCACAAGATCCAACACGCCCGTCGAGAGAGTCAAGGCAAAGGGTCATCACAACACTGAGAAAAAATACCTAACTCCTCCCCTTGAAACATGCCTTTGACTATCATGCCCTGAGAAATCCTCAACTAATAGAAAAGCGCATCCAGGCCTTCGTCATATGCATATTTGTGCGAGAAACAACAGACTAGTACATTGTCGTTACGAAGGTTCTCGTATCCACAAATTTGTTGCAGTGGCACGAGAAAGCACGTGACACATATGTGAAACTTCAAATTTCTTACGTGGCACACGCAGCTATAAAGCTAATTTATATCTTGAAACTAGCCCCATCAAGCAGCCAATAAAGATTATATACAGTCAGTTTACTAAAGTCAGGTCAAGTAATAAAAGCAGTTTCGTTCATGTGCGTTCAAAGATGAACGAAAACTATAGCCTACATTTATGTTAGAACAGCTAAATAATTTATTCTCCATGGATAAAGCAGTTACGTACTGCTGAAACATGTCGCACAAGCAATTCGTGATACAACGCAACATATTTAATTTTGAGTATTATTTTATTATTTTTGGTGACTTACCTTCAATATGACAGTAGCCGGTGGTTTATACCGAATTTGTAAATCCAAAGAAAAGTAATCGCACATCAAGGAGTCGTGTCCATCTCTCCAGTATAGAAGAAAGGAGGTTCTGAGAGCACTCCACTCGCAAGACGAAGCGTGCAAGACGAACCGTCAGTCAGCGTAACAGTCACTCCACAGAAACATACTTGCATTCCATCGGGCCCATTTCTACATGCAGTGAAGTACAGCTTCTTCACAGATGCGTCCATAGTCTTAAAAATCACGACACAAGCACAAAATAACACAAAACAGGACATCACTGACGCGCGCGACCGCACATGCTAAATCGACGAGCTTAACTGACATTGCAGAAGCCCAAGCAGATGCGCGGATGGATACAAGATCAACGCTAAAGAGCTCGGGAGGAATCAAGCTGGACGGTTATCGCTATCAGTAAATTACGTAAGGTTTTGGAAGCCCTCATGATTGCTCACACCACCTTTATAATTTCGCGCGTTATTTTCTTTATCGCAATGAAAGATGGCGTGCGCAGGTTCGAGTTCAAATTTCAATTCACGGTGGTCCATGCATGTCCGTGCATGCATTGACCAAATGACGCGTGATCTGCTGCTTCGCGAAAAAACGGCTTTAAAAATCCGTTTTGTAGCGGTATTTCAAGTTCCAGTTACATTCTTACTGAAGTCGACTTCTTATATCCGTATTGCTGACGGCTAAGAAGATATATTCGTAAACAACACAAATTATAAAGAAGACGGTGCTTGTAAGCGTCTTTAAAAGTCCGTCTTATAGCAGGGTTTTCTGTGATGATTATATCCGTCCTGAAGTTGACGTCTTTAATCCGGCGTGTAGACGTTTTAGACGATATATCCCTTAATAAGACGGATTATATCTCTTTTGTGCTTGCTGGGGAGACGGCCGCATCGCGTTCTATTCTAACCGACCCCATCTCAATGGGTACAGGCGTTCGCGAAACACTGGAATTTACAACGTGTCCTTCAATTTTTGTGGAAGCCCCGCAAACCTTTGACGTCGACAATACTCTCTTTACACGTGGAACATCAGATGGGGCTCGGAATAGCCATACCAGTGGTGGCGTCACAAGGTGCTGCCAACTCAGATGAGCACTCACGCTTCCTTTAAAACCAAATTAAAATATCTTAGCTAACGTCTGGTACTAAAAATCGGTCAGAAGTGCCCCGTAATCAGGTCAATCAAACAACACAAACATCTTCATGTTTCAATTTTGGTGTCAAGGCACCTTTAAGCTTTTGGTTGAAGTGATTGCAACTGGTTTCATTGATGCTATTGCTCCATATTGCAGCAAAATCAGTTTATTTGTTTTTGTTTCATTCTGTTGTAGCATGCCTGGAAAAGTACTTCAAGGCACAACCCAGCCCGGCTGCGCCACCTCAAGGAAACTGCCTTGCTGCCTTCTGCAAGCTCCTAAGAAGTTACTTTATGAAGCTAGCCCGCAGGGTATATGTGTTAGGCATCATAGCACGGAGAAGAAATAAACACAAATCTTTCGTGCAACATACATTCATTGATTCCGTGCTGCATCAACATATGTGGCTGCATCCTTGGCCACGTGAAGACACAGACAAGCTTGTTAAGATCAGTGGTAGAAGGTAGTCTATAATCAGACTGCGAAGTGCAATGTCTATTTTTTCAATTAACTCAGAGTTCGGCCTTGACTCGGGTGTCCAACACCAATCATCTGCCCGTCCCTCAGCATACACCCACCGTCCACCCATCATCTGTCCATTACTCCCACCATTTGCCCATCGTCCACCATCCACCCGTCATCTGTCCATTACTCCCACCATCCACCATTCGTCCACCATCCACCCATCGTCTGTCCATCACCCACCGTCCGTCCACCACCCACCATCTGCCCACCGTCTGTCCACCATTACCCATTACCATAATCCACCAAGATGGTGGGTAGTGGGTCCCATCATGCCCACCATTGGGCAAATTTTCAATAGGGAGGATGCTGTCGTACTTCTGAACTTCATACAACCTGTCGTCAAAGTCAATTCCCTTAAAGGGCCCGTCAACAGGCTCCTACTTTTTTTTAACACCCCCCAAACAAGCTCGCTAATTCGTACAGTAGACCGCGGCGATCACGTTTCCCGAATATTACAGCGCTGCGCGCCGCGCAGACCCTCCATTTCGAAAAACAATTCCCGCGCTGCTTTCCTACACCTGACCAAACCTCCTTGTACGCGCAGTAACGTCAAGTCGGCGATCGCCGACTTGACGTGGCACTGAGCTCGTCGATTGGTCGTTTGCCCTACGAAACAGCGCCTTGGCCCTGCGGTGATGCAGTTTCGGCCGCGCAGTACGCATTTTTATTTTCCTGTGCTGCCCTCTGCCGTTTTGTAGAGCCCGAGACTACCGGGAGAAGCGGTATTGCCAGAACGAAAGCCTCCGAGATAAAGATGCGTCTCGGTACTTTACAGAGAGGGAAAGGGTCGTCTCTTCGCATCGCGCTTCCTCCCTGCGCCGCTGACACGTGCTCATGTGGGGGTAGCCCTGCTCGTTCGTTGGCTGCGCGCCGATGACGTATCACTGACGTCGTGTCACATTGCTGAAGTGGGCGGAGTTACGACGACGGGTTACGCCTCCCCCTTTCTACAGCGGAGAAGGGTGGAGAGGCCGCGCGAAAATTTGAAACCAGCTGAAACGGACGTTCTAACCCCTATAACTTCCTTACTATTGCGCGTATTCGCAAAATTCTTGCGGCAGCATGTTCACATAGCAAAAGTGCACATATTTCTCTCTATAACAATTTTTGGACCTCGGGGTTGTTGACGGGCCCTTTAAATATTGTGCCTTTGACCTGTGCTCCTGTTTTTGTTGGTCGAACTGTGACATTCTGACCTTCTCTTAGGCCCCGTAAATCCTCCTTTGCGTGTCTGTCGTGGTAGCTCGTGATTTTTCTCCTCTTCTGCTTTCTCCTTTCGCTCGCATCAACTGTTTTGGGTTGCAGTAGCTCTGAAGCTGTTGGTACAGTCGTTCTAGTGTGGCGAATCATTAACAGTTGCGCTGGACTAGTATTCATTTCTTGCAGTGGCGCGTTTCTGTAATCAAGAAATGCCATTTGTGGGTGTGAGTGGCTTTCATCTGCTTTTTTCAGGAGCATTTTTGCTGTTTTGATGGCTGATTCAGTCATTCCATCGGAACGCAGTTAAAGCGGGCTTGGCGTTTTGTGTTCGATGTGCCTGCTCTGTGTGCAGTTTTTGAATTGCGGTCCATTGTTTTATCAGGATTCTCGGCATCTCGTACCTTGCAAAATCAGTCTTCAGTTTCAGTAGCACTAGGTCTGATGTCATCGATTTGAGTTGGTCCACTTCCCAGAAGTTGCCGTAATAATCGACTGTAACCTAGAAATTCTTTCCTTTGAATTCGAAGATGTCTCATCCGACTCGTTCCTATGGATAGCTTTGTTCTTTATGGAGTGATCGAGTTTCTCTTTGCCGAGCATGTGCGTGCTTTTGGCATATTTCACACCTCATGGAGAAGTCTTTCAATTCTGCGTTCATTCCTGGCCACAAAACACATTCACGAGCTCATCGTAGACAGCTCTCAATTCCAAGATGCGATGAGTGGAGTTTCACCTTGATTTCACCTCGCAGAGACATTAGGACAATCAGGCATAATCCCTTGAAAATCAAGTCGTCCTCAGGAGTGAGCTTATTTCTGTACGTGAAGCGCAGGCGCATTTCTTTGGGTAGTTCACATTTGTCTTGTGGCAGCCTGAAAGGAAGATTTACATAAGTGTTTGCTGCGAGTCATCATTCTCAGTCGCTGCTCTAATCTTTTCCTAAGGTTTCCTTTCCTACAGGGAGCTAGTGTACGACATTGATGTTTTCATGTTCCTGTTCATTGCTTTCGTTGGGAAGGAAAGCCCGAGATATTGTGTCAGCCAAGACTAATTCTTTTTCTGGTCTGTGTTCGATTGTGATGTTGTCTCGTCGCATCTGAAGGATCATGCTTTGCAGTCATCTTGGACCTTGATTCAATCATTTCTTCAGGATTGCTTCAGTGGTTTATAATCGCCGATTATCTTCGTTTCTTTTCCGAATATGCACTGATGAAACTTGTTTAAGGCAAAGACGATGGCTGGCATCTCCCTTTCTATTTGTGCATGACGAACGTTCGTAGGTGTCACTGCTCTGACGAAGGGGACCGGCTGTCCATCTTGAAGAAGAGCTGCTCTGAGTCCAGGGTCGTTCGCATTGCAATTGGATTTCCAGCTGCTTTCATGGATGGAAGTAGGCTACAATTGGAGCTCTTGGCATGGACTCTTTTACCTTTCCGAATGCTTCTTCTTGCAGCTTCCCCCAGTGCCATGGTGCATCCTTGTTAGTGAGTTCCCTCAAAGGCTCCAATACACACGAAATTTTGGGCAAAAATCTGGAGAGGTAGTTCATTATACCGCAAAAGTGCTGCACTCCTTGGACATTTGTTGACTTTGGCATCTGCGGAATTGCCTTGACCTTTTATGGATCAACTTTTGAGTCCTTCATTGGTCAGTATGTGTCCTAGGAAAACGACTGATGTGGTTCGAAGTTGTGTTTTATTCTTGTGCAGACAGATTCCAATTTCTCGGCATCTCTGAAGTAGGTTCTCCAACTCCTTGTCGTGGTCCACTTGAGCATCTTTTTCATTCACGCCCACTCCAAAGGCAAGATCTTTTGGAATATTTCGCTGCTTACCACGAAGGTTTTGGGTGCTTGGAAACACAGACAAAGCCCAACACAGTTTAAGGTGCCTATTAAGGCTTCTAAGCGAGACAGGTTTAGATGCTCATCTTTAGAAAATGTGCTACAGTGTAAGAACCTTTGGCCCGTTCAAGGCAATCTATGCACCGTGACTCATTGTGCTATGCCATAGTCATGTGTCATTATACCTCCCTCTTTCTCTGTCTCTCTTTTCCATTTATGCCCATGAGGTGTAGCAAGCTATAAACTCGCTTTCCAGTGTGACCACTCCTCCTTCCTCTTCATACAAACTGATTTTCTTCTTTATTCTTCTTCATGTGTGGCTATGAACATACTTGTACACTTGATATGTTTCTGCCTCACAGTTGTATGAGTTGAGTGCTCAAAAGGACATGGACAAGAGGAAGAGATGTACACACACAGGCGCTACTAACAACAATGGTTTATTTCCTTCAGCTTTGCACTAGTATACCCGCTTTGCACACGACAGTCACATGAACACTTTTTTAAAAACAACCAAAATCGCCATCGATACTGTGATGGTCATGCCTCAAAGAGACAGATAACCCAGATGCACAGGCAGTCAGAGACAGGCCTTTAGCACACCATGCGCAGAAAATGCAATTCCTTCATACTCAGAGAGAGTGAGGGTTTGCTAACGCATGCGTCCCCGAAAAGATCAATTTGTTCCGCTTCAATGATTAGCCTAGTGATTTCCAACTTTTTCCTGCTCACGACAACTGTTCCAGGAAAATTTGGTTGGCATGTGCAAATTTGGCAGTGTTGCGCCAGAAAATCATCTGGTGGCGACTTGCCTACTTTATTACAGTGCTCGCTGAGCCGGACATTTAGGCAGCGGCTAGTCTGCCCGATGTAAACGAGGCCACAGGACAGAGGAATGCGGTACACGACGCATGTCTCACATTCAACGAATGGTTCTTTTTTATGCTTTATTGAGCATCCCGACTGAGCTTTCTTATCCGGATTAGTTTTTTAGGGGTGTGCGAATATTCGAGTTTCGAATCGAATAGTACCTAATCGAATAATTCGATTCGACTTTCGAATAGCTGGTATTCGAAGTTTCGAATAATTCGACTGGCCGAATATTTAAAACGTGACTTACCAACGAATTACCAATGGTACAACTTGGTAATGGTGGGTGGCTAAAACGAACGCTAACATCATTACAGTAGGCATTTTGTTAACACTCTCACCGATATCCGTGTTCAAAAGTGAGAGCATGTTTATTTTAACGGGAATTATGCCATTTCCTCACGTAAAAAAAAAAACTCATGGGAGTACTGTCAAGCCTTCCACATCACTTCTGAAACGAAGGCACGGACATGTGCGACCCAACTACCCAACACAAACACGCAGGTCGCGTAGTTAGGTCGTGTAAAACATCGACTTTGGCCCGCGATACCCTCAGTGATCGGCTTCACTTGTGAAAATTTGTTCACGCTTTGCAGTCTCCAATGCCGCGCCGCACCACTCGTGCACAAGCTCCCATTATTCCTGCGCGCTGCTAAAACGCAGCTGTGAATGGACGCCCGAAGATTGACGACGCCCGAGCATTTTCGCCTCCACGAAAATGCTACTATTCGATTCGAATTCGATATTTTTGGCCACTATTCGGCACTATTCAATTCGAATTCGATTCGAGATTAAATTTCACTATTCGCACACCCCTAGTTTTTTTTGCTCAGATTGCCGAGTTTTAACGGGGCTGAGACGACAACACGGGTGTTAACTCTGGCGGCTATTTTTTTTAAGGTTGTGCGATACCTGATGAATGTGTGGGACAACCGCCACGTTCCTATTCAGGAGGGTGGGGCGATCAACGGTGCTGGCTAAGTATCCGGATAAGAAAGCTCGGTCGGGATGCTCAATAAAGCATAAAAAAGAACCTTTCGGTGAATGTGAGACATGCGTCGTGTACCGCATTCCTCTGTCCTGTGGCCTCGTTTACATCGGGCAGACTAGCCGCTGCCTAAATGTCCGGCTCAGCGAGCACTGTAATAAAGTAGGCAAGTCGCCACCAGATGATTTTCTGGCGCAACACTGCCAAATTTGCACATGCCAACCAAATTTTCCTGGAACAGTTGTGAGCAGGAAAAAGTTGGAAATCACTAGGCTAATCATTGAAGCGGAACAAATTGATCTTTTCGGGGACGCATGCGTTAGCAAACCCTCACTGTCTCCGAGTATGAAGGAATTGCATTTTCTGCGCATGGTGTGCTAAAGGCCTGTCTCTGACTGCATGTGCATCTGGGTTATCTGTCTCTTCGAGGCATGACCATCACAGTATCAATGGCGATTTTGGTTGTTTTTAAAAAAGTGTCCATGTGACTGTCGTGTGCAAAGCAGGTATACTAGTGCAAAGCTGAAGGAAATAAACCATTGTTGTTAGTAGCGCCTGTGTGTGTACATCTCTTCCTCTTGTCCATGTCCTTTTGAGCGCTCAACTCGTACAAGTATGACCAACCAACAAGCCCGCATCGCCACCCTCTGCCTCACAGGCTTGATCAATCAGATTACGCAGCACTGCCCGTAGCCCATAGGTCGGCAAATAAATGCGGTGCTCACTCAGACTCGCCCAATAAATATATTTTCTATGTAGAGCTCACTCGGACTCCAGCTCGCCAAAATTTGCCTCAGATGGACTCGCTCAAACTCAGACTCACTAAAACTTTTCTGAACCTCAATCAGTCGCACTCAAACTCACCAAAATATTATTCATTCAGAGTCGCTCAGACTGACAGCTCGATCTCAGTCGGACTGAGTCTGAGTGAGTTTGCCAACCTATGCTGTTGCCTCTTAATACACTAAGGAAAGCCATCAGCTAGCCTGCTCATTCACAACTTCAAAACATCATCCATGATGACAATCAAGCTCTCTACACACACTAGCCAGTTTTTTTTAGTCTGGCTGATGCACCACTGGCTTGTTTTCTAAACTCCCCACCACATACTGCATTCCCTAACGCATCGTACAGGACAAATCCCCAGTCAACCAGGCCTTGGAGGTGGTCCCACTGTCCGCTGACTGAAGATGTGAATGTGAGACGCTGTATGTCCAGATCCTCAAACCTCATTACAACCCAACGTCATCTCGTCCCCTTGAATTGTTAGGATGCGTCCTCCTCCTCCAAGGCATTTGTAGTGCGAAGAGGTTTATTGACAGTATGCTCCTGTGGTGACACTGCGAATTCAACACAGCGAAAACAGACCGTAGCACCGGCTAGCAAGATGGCAACAACCAGAAGCGCGCGGTGAGCGAGCCGAGCGAGCCCAGCACCCGAGCGTTCGCGATGCTGCTGACCGGCGGCGCGTCTTCTTCTTCACAATTCGCCCCCGCCGAAGAAGAGCCATCCTGGCGACCTAAGAGTCTGGGAGAAGAGGGCTATGGTATGGTTTGAGACGGGACACGTGGACGAGGTCACGTCCACGCCGGCGCATGTCGTCAGATGGGGAAACTGGCTCAATGAGAAAATTGACTGGGGAGGTTTGCTCCAAAACACGGTAAGGGCCCTCGTACTTTGGGACGAGTTTTGAGGAAAGCCCAGAAGTTTGGTATGGGACAGCCAGCCATACCAGAGATCCCGGGGAATAGCTGGGATTTCGACGTGAGTCAGCGTTGTTGTCCTTTTGGCGCTGTTGCTCCTGTGACGTAAAGTTGCGCGCGAGTTGGCGGCACTCTTCCGCTTGGCGGGCAGCTTCGGAGACAGGTGGGCATTCGGAAGCGTCAGGACGGTATGGAAGTAGAGTGTCAATGGTGTGCGAAGGGTCGCGTCCATACAGGAGGAAGAACGGTGAGAATCCCGTGGTAGCTTGTGTCGCGGTGTTGTATGCGAACGTTATGAATGGAACAACCCGGTCCCAGTTGTCATGATCGGATGTCACATACATCGCGAGCATATCGCCGAGTGTGCGGTTGAAGCGCTCTGTGAGTCCGTTAGTTAGCGGGTGGTATGCCGTGGTCCTACGATGAACAACGTGGCATTCGGAAAGGAGAGCTTCAACGACTTCCGAGAGAAAGGCTCGACCTCGGTCACTGAGGAGTTCTCGAGGCGCGCCATGTCGAAGGATGAAGTGGCGGAGGACGAAAGACGCTACGTCCCGCGCTGTGCCACTTGGTAGGGCAGCAGTCTCGGCGTATCGTGTTAGGTGGTCCACCGCGACTATTATCCACCGATTGCCATCCGGTGTCATCGGTAGTGGGCCGTAGAGATCAATCCCCACGCGGTCGAAGGGTTTGGCAGGGCACGGAAGTGGTTGCAGGGCTCCAGACGAGCGTAAAGGCGGCGATTTGCGACGCTGACAGTCAGGGCAGCACTGAACAAATTTTCGTACGAAATTGTACATTCCGCGCCAGTAGTAGCGATGGCGAATACGATCGTACGTTTTGAAAACTCCGGCATGGCCACATTGCGGATCGTCGTGGAAGGAGGCACATATTTGTGACCTTAAGCTGCGGGGAATGACCAAGAGCCACTTACGGCCCTCGAGAGCATAGTTGCGGCGGTGAAGTAGCCGATCACGAATGGCGAAATGAGCAGCTTGACGTCGTAGAGATCGAGATACTGCAGTAGTCGAAGATCCGGAAAGATAGTCGAAAAGCGACGCGATCCACGGGTCGCGGAGTTGTTCAGTAGCCATGGAGTCAAAGTCGAGAGTTGAGACCGAGGGTGTGGAATTCGTTCCGCAGGCGGAGTCTGCAGGTAGAGGGGAACGAGACAAGGCGTCTGCTTGCGTCCGCTGCGATAGATGACGCGAATATCGTACTCCTGGATTCGGAGTGCCCAGCGTGCTAGCCGGCCGGAAGGATCTTTCAACGTGGCGAGCCAACATAGGGCGTGGTGATCCGTTACCAGGTCGAACGGGCGACCGTACAAATACGGACGGAACTTGCTAAGCGCCCATGAGCCAAGCACTCCTTTTCAGTGACGCTGTAATTGGCCTCTGCTTTCGTGAGAGTGCGACTCGCATAGGCGACGACGTATTCGGAGTAGCCGGGCTTACGTTGGGCGAGGACAGCGCCAAGACCGACCCCGCTTGCGTCTGTGTGCACTTCCGTTGCAGCTGTTGGGTCAAAATGCCGAAGAATGGGAGGGGATGTGAGGAGACGACGGAGAGTAGCAAACGCGACGTCGCACTCGGGGGGACCAGGAGGAGAGGTCCTTGTCACCGCGTAGGAGATTGGTCAATGGCGACATGATCGAAGCGAAATTTCGAACGAAGCGCCGGAAGTAGGAGCATAGTCCGACAAAACTACGGAGTTCTTTGATCGTAGCAGGTTTCGGAAACTCGGCAACAGCACGAAGTTTCGCAGGGTCGGGTAGAACTCCGTGCTTGGACACTGTGTGTCCTAAGATGGTCAACTCCCGCGCGGCGAAGTTGCACTTTTTGAGGTTCAGTTGCAGTCCAGCGTTGCTTAAACACGTCAGAACTTGTCGGAGCCTATGTAGGTGGGTAGGAAAATCGGGAGAGAAAACGACAATGTCGTCGAGGTAACATAAACACATAGACCACTTGAGGCCACGCAATGTGTTGTCCATGAGTCGTTCAAACGTGGCTGGCGCGTTGCAAAGCCCAAAAGGCATTACGTTAAACTCGTACAGTCCGTCTGGTGTAATAAATGCCGTTTTCTGACGATCAGCTTCAGCCATCGGAACCTGCCAGTAGCCAGAACGTAAGTCTAAGGACGAGAAGAATTCGGCTCCTTGGAGGCTGTCAAGGGCGTCGTCGATGCGTGGCAAAGGATAGACGTCTTTCCGCGTCACCTTATTTAATCGACGGTAGTCGACGCAAAAGCGAATAGAACCGTCCTTCTTGCGAACTAGAACGACAGGAGATGCCCAATGACTGTGGGATGGTTGAATAACGCCACGGCGCAGCATATCTTCGACCTGGTCGTTGATGACACGACGTTCTGCAGCAGAAACGCGGTACGGCCTTTGACATAAAGGCTGGTGCGAACCGGTGTCAATGAAGTGGTGGACTTCCGATGTCCGACCCAAGTGCGGCTGAGAAACATCGAACGATTTCGTGAATTGTTGGAGAAGTCGAAGAAGCTCGGCGCGTTCTTTAGCAGTCAGGGTATCGGCGATAGAACTCGCGAATATGTCACTCGACGAGCCGTCCAGCGTGCAAAGGTCATCGAGTTCAGTCGAGTCAGTGTGGCACGATTCATCTGACACGTTCAGAAAGAACGAAGAGTCAAGGTGTTCCACGTGACCGAGACATTCGCCGACAAGCAACGTAACCGGTGCTGAAAGGGGATTGTGGACAAAAATATTGCTGCAGCCGGCAGTGATGTCAAGCGTCGCAAAAGGCAGTGGTACGGCTTTGCGGCTCATGAAGATGTCGGACATGACCAGGATTTGGGGACATTTGCACGTAGCGCCCTCTCTTGTCGGTGAGAGCGATGGCCTGCCGTAACTGAATGGGAAGTAGGCGAAAAAAAGCATATCTCATGAAAAAAGCTAGTTATTAAAAACGACTCCCGGTTCTACAAAGCAGAGACTTAATTAAACATTCTGTCAAAATTACAGTGTCGCACTACAAACCGCGTGGCTTCCCAGAGTGTTTAATATTTAACAATGGGTCCCATGTATTTCCAATGGGGGGTGTTCAATTGTCTAGGGAAGCCACAGGTTTTGTAGTGCGATACTGAAATTTCGCCACAGTGTTCCAGTAGGTCTCTGCTGTATAGATCCCGGAGTCGTTTTTGATAACTAGCTTATTTCAAAAGATATCATTTTTTTCGCCTATTTCCCATTCAGTTATGGCGGAATGCGGTTGCTGCCGCCGAGAGATGGCGCCACCTACGAATGTCTCCAAATCCTGGGAATGAGGTGTGAAGAAGACGGTAGCGTCGTTGAGGCCGCCGCAGAAGACAGGGACAACGGCAACAGAGGCAGGCGGAATGTCGATGTCCTCGCGCACGACGAGTTTAGGCGGCCGATCATGAGCTTCGTGCAATGGTTCTTCACACAGTGACGAAAATTCAACTTCAGTGCGTGCGCAGTCAATGACGGCGTTATGACGTGATAAAAAGTCCCACCCGAGGATTATGTCATGCGAGCAGGCAGAAAGAACGATGAACTCCACGACGTACATAGTGCCTTGTATAAATACACGGGCAGTACATGCTGCGAGAGGTGTAACGTGCTGTGCGCTTGCCGTGCGAAGAAGCAGTCCAGAGAGCGGCGTGGTCACTTTGCGTAGGGAACGGCAGAGCTTGGCGGCTATAACAGAAACGGCTGCACCGGTGTCGACAAGGGCAAATGTTGAAACACCATCGCCAGAAATGGCGACCACGTTAGCAGGAGATGTGCGAGGACTTGGGCAGTTCGAAGACGGCGCAGTTCTTGCCTCTTGAACTGCGGCGTTTAGTTTTCCTGATGTGAGGGTCCGGGTCGGCAACGCATTGGGGAAGGCGATCGCCGACGAGGAGATGAGGAGCGGGGCGACGGAATCTCAGGGAAGCCCGTGTAAGGATACCACGGCGAGGGACGAGGAGCATATTGGCGTATCGGCTGTCTGTCGTATTGTGACGGCCGTGTAGCGTCGCTGGATGTTTGAAAGCGACGGCGACAATAACGAGCAACGTGTCCTGGAGTACCGCAGGCGTAGCAAATGGGGCGATTGTCTGGAGTCCGCCAAAAATTGCTCACTCTCGGCTCGGCCCAAGAAGTAAGAAGAGGGGCGGACTGGTGGGCATATGGCTGCACGGGTGGGCAAGGCTGCTGGGGAGGCCTGCGAACCGCCTGGGCATACGTTAGCGGCGCGGCTACAGGCTGCATAGCCGGCGCATACGTAAGAGGCGCGGCCACAGGCTGCTGGTGGTGAGCGACAGGAACAGCTTGGGCGACCTCTTCGGCAATAACAGTGCAGAGCGTTGGCGGCAGACGAGAGGAAGGCTCTTGCGTGAAGGGGACCATAGAAAGTTGACGAGCAACTTCTTCGCGCACGAAGTCCTTGATCTCCTGAAACGTCGGTGATTGCTCGGGAACGGTAGCGAGACTTGATAGCGAGTCGGCGCGCGATGAGAACGGCCGAGTCAGGGCGCGTTGCTTCTTAAGCTCGTCATAGCTTTGACATAATGTGACGACTTCCGCAACTGTGCCAGGATTCCTAGCCATGAGCATCTGAAACGCGCCATCATCAATCCCTTTGAGGATGTGCTGGATCTTTTCAGACTCGGGCATGGCGCCGTTGACACGGTTACAAAGAGCGACGATGTCTTCAATGTAACTCGTGAACGTTTCTGACGTTTGCTGTGCTCGAGTGCGCAAGCGCTGTTCGGCGCGGAATTTGCGGACAGCGGGTCGGCCAAACACTTCAGAAAAAGATGTCTTGAAGACTGACCATGTCGGAATGTTGCTTTTGTGGTTGTGATACCACACTTCAGCAACGTCCGTGAGGTAAAAGACGACATGGGTCAGCTTGTCGGCATCATCCCACTTGTTATTAGCGCTCACCAGTTCGTAGAGGGTAAACCAGTCTTCGACGTCCATTTCATTGGCACCGCTGAAGACCATTGGGTCCCTGAGGCGAGGAATTCCGGTGCCGCTGCTGGACTGGGCGGAGGAGGCAGGTTGCGCTGCGTTGGTCGTCATGATGGGCGGGAGTGTTCTGTTCCGGAGCTCCAGGTTCAGTTGACGGGGGATCTTCAGCACCCTCCACCAATTGCGAAGAGGTTTATTGACAGTATGCTCCTGTGGTGACACTGCGAATTCAACACAGCGAAAACAGACCGTAGCACCGGCTAGCAAGATGGCAACAACCAGAAGCGCGCGGTGAGCGAGCCGAGCGAGCCCAGCACCCGAGCGTTCGCGATGCTGCTGACCGGCGGCGCGTCTTCTTCTTCACAGTAGCAAAGAAGACTATGGGCATACTGTCATAATTGTCTCACTGGAGGAAGAGGTGTTCATGCTCTTAGTTTGTGCCTGTCAAAAGTGATGCTTAGTTTAGACTTCCATATTCCAGAATTGAAAGTAAACTGCGTTACATGACATTTCTTTTGGACATTCGCAGAATGAAATCATGTGGCAGAGATGATTAGGAATGTTACAAATATTGACCACAGAATTCAACTGGAATGGAATACAACAAAAAAGTCTCCTATTTTCTGCTGGCAACAACAGCCTGGACAATTTGATACATGTACACCACATGTGACATGGCAGGATTACCTCAGTAACACTGAAATGAATAGAAAGAAAAAGTACAGTGCATCATGGATGCATCAGCTAGTATGAAACCAAAAAGTTTGTATCATACAAGCAGATGCATCCATGATGCACTATTTCCTAAGTGCACACTGAGTCAAGGAAGCCCTGCAATAAAATTTTACAAGCCGTATTTTGCGAAGCAACATCTTCCTTGCATTATACTGAGGTGAATGCGAAAGGAACTAGCAAGGTTGGCACTAGCAAACAAAAGTGCTGATAAGCAAACAAATTAAATAAAAATAAAAGCAAACAATTACTGGTATGTCCTGTCCTGCTTCATTCACATAGCACAGTGGTTGTCTTCTTGCAGTCAAAATGCAGCATACATTATGTGGTAGGTACATATTATGGGTTACAGTAACCACATGGGCTGTAATGCTGGCATCTGAGCACTGCAGTGACCTCAGCAGATACTACAACTGTGCTGAGAGTACCCATATGAAAGTAAATAGTTTTGTCCTAATGTATAAATGCAATGTAAGACTGCACTTCGTGTAGGACGTTGGTCAACACTGCTTGTGTCGATTGCACACAAAAGCAAACATTTATGCATGGATGTGCGTCTTTCTTGTTCTTATGGCAAACATAAAACATGTTTCTCTTTTTAAAGTCATGATAATAACCGCATCGCAAGCATGTACACTTCATTCCAAGCCAATAACTGCATCGCAAGCATGCACAGTTTATTCCAGGCTAATCAACACTTGCAGTTTAATATGTCACATATGTTGCCAGAAATTATTCAGGTTAAAATGCTTTGATTTTGCCACTTTTACTGGCAAACATACACTAAAAGCAACATGCATCACTTGGGGCACAGGTTCCTTTTGAAGTGTACAGCATAATGCATAACTTTAAAGGAAAGCATATTTGTAAATGTCTATGAAATAATAAATCGCTTTGTGTAACATGTGACAGCACAGTGACAGGCAGCACAAAAGCGAGGTGCACTTCCTGAATAAGTGTTCACCATTAGTGACCCTCTGTGTGCATTTATCTATGTAACAATGGCACCACACCAGATTTTGTAGTCAGCCGCACCATGTAGGTGACAACATGTGCTGTTGCTTACATCTACTTCGAACCGCTTTGTTCCAAACTAATAACTGGTATTGTGATTTACAGTGTGACTGCAGACGTGCTTCAAGAACATAATTTCGGTTTTGTGTTCGGCCATGGTACTGGTGCGGTTCGATATCCTACATTTATTTAAACTTTTTGCTCTAAACTGGTAACAGAAATTTTTTGGTTTGGGTTCAGGCATGTTCCAAGAAAACTGATGTGGGTTCATTCTCACTCATTATTACAGTTTGGGCACACTTTTTGGTTGGGGTTTGGTGCGACAGCCTGGTGTTACTAAAACAATGCACGGGCAAATAACTTGCAAAGAAAGCATCTTACAACATGCTGACTCATAAGTACGAGCATGACGTGCACAGTGCCATCCTCAATGAAGAATGAAGACCCACTCAAGGTTACTTTCGGTGCCATAAGTTACCATCGTTGTGATTTGTCAGGCTATGTTAAAAGCTCGTGCCTGGGGCATCGCTGGGATTGTATTTTGAGGAAATTAGGGGTTGTGAGGGCAGTATAATCACTATGTATGTATGTCTCTGAGTGTACATGATCACATACATCCAAACTGATAATTTTGGAGGTGTTTCAAACCGAACCCTTTGGCTGTGGCTATGGTCTGTACAATGGTAAACAACAAGAGATGGAACAAAGTATTACTGATGATGTGTGGATTTGTATAGTATGTGTGAATGCATGATCAGTTCACATTCAGCACATTGGCTCAGCTGCTGTGGCTTTATAACAACGGAATTCATGAATTCTTTTTATAGTGCTGATGGGCCGGTTCTCATTGTACTTGCGTAGTGACTAGCTGGCTGTTGAACATGATCACAGTATCACATTTGCACGGAACGTATTCATTTTATTAAAGGTGTACCTAAGAACTATCTGTAGGTCTCTATTGAAACCCAAGAACTGCCTCAAATGTTTCTTGCTTACCCTATGCTATATACTGTGGAGGCTGCTAATAAACAACCTTGTGTAATGCAACCATTATCATCTTTCATGAAAGGATTCAAAAGTTGTGCAGACCAAATAAATGAATTATTTGCCCATAACTTGCAGCAGGTTGCAATTAGTATGATAGCACATGTGGCTCAATGTTCTGTTCTACCTCATCTGTTGCAACATATGAGCTTTCAGTTCATCATCCATTGAAGCAGCTATGCTAGAAGGCACACCCTTTCTTCCATGGCAGCACTGAACCCATTCCAAAGTTTACTCATTTGATTAGCGTGGTTTGGTTTGAAATAAAATACAATTACTGGGCAGCTGTGCACGTCATTGAATGCATTTTCCATATTTTTGTAGCCAGTGCTGACTTTTGACCACTCTATCTCTGTGCTGTACATTTCTTAAATAAAATGTAGAGGCAGATGGTCAGCTACCTGCACCTTGTTCTGTAGGCATTGCTGCCCTCTCTGCATTTGTAAATCTTTGTCTTCAATAAATACATGAATTATATGTTGCACTATACATCACCACTGTGAGAAGAAGAAATAACGCAGTGGATTTTCATCCAATGTGTTGTTTCTTCTCATATTGGTGACGTGAGAAGAAGCCAATAATTAAAACCATTTTGCAATTTCTGTGAGGATCCTGTCATAGTCTGGTTCAAGACAAGGAAGACGATGAGCAACATTTAAAATTACTACAAATAAAAACAGCTTTTCTTTCCGGTAAGGTGGTTTAGCTGAAGAGCATTTCATAGTAAAAGAACACCAAGGGATAGAGTATTTTATGTATCACAAAAGTAATAAGATTGTCAAATAATAATTTTCTTAAGGTGTTCGTGAGACTGTTCGGCTACTTCTGTTCTGCTTTATGAGAAGAGACTGTAGTAGACCGACAAAATGTCTCCCCATGGCGACTCAAAAAGGGCATGCAATTTGCTGATGACGCCAAAAATTTACAGGATCCATATGGAAAACAGTGATTTCAGACTATTAGCAGAGGACTATTATTGACCGACCCACTACATGTACATTAGTACCACAGCTGAAGGAAAAAATTGGCTTAGCGGGCTAGTAAAGTATGGCTGATATTTGGATGATATTTGAGTATGGATGATATTTGAGCAGGGCCGGATTAACCGTGCGGAGGGCCCGGTTCAAAAAAATAAGGGGGGGCCCCTCCCCCCTCGCCCCGCCTTGACTTGACGCTTTTTAGATTTAGCTCCAAAGAACACAAGCCATATTTATTCTAAGCCTCTCCGGAGTGTTTAATATCACCTGGGCGTTTTCTTTCTTGCGGAGCACGTGGAGAGATTGTCATCGTAATAATTAACTATATCAGGAGACGAAGACACATGGACAGCATTAAGATTTGTCTGGTTCGTTGGATCATACTGAAAGAAGACTAAACTGTGCGAGAATTAGTTAAGACGAAAAGAAGGAATGCATACGACACTTAGAAGTGCAGTCCAAGCACCATGTGTGTTTCTTCCATTCGTCTTAACTTATAGCGTTGTTTACCCTTATTTCAAGAGAGGACACCTTCCCTCGAAAATCAGGGAGCGCCTTTGTGAAAAATAGCTTCCTCTATCTGCTTCAACTTCACTGATTCGGTAGCGCACGCTTTGGTTGCCTGCGTGCGAGCACTGCCGAAGTTGACAGGTGGCCTTTTTTCAGAAACTGTTCGCACGTACTTACAGTAAATACGCTACCAATCGTCTAGCTACTTTTCATTTCATACAAAAACACACATTTAAGCTCTTCTAAGGCAGCATTTCGATATAGTGCTATTATGCATATTGTATATGCCTACTGATAACAACAAGTAATACAGATGGTTTAAAATTAAAATATTTTCAATATGGGAAGGGGGTGGGCCAAATCTTTCGGAAAAGGTGGCGCCTATAAAAAATGAGATCCATGTAGAACTTTCACAAAAACGTTTTTAATAACACTCAAAAAACGACCACACATATTTTCATTTATGCACGAATCGTTCGCTTTTAAACATGTAATAGGGTTACATTTTTGCAGGCAATATTCACTTTCATAGGGCTATAGGAGAAGGAAACACATTCATTGCACACATCTTGTCTGCGGTTAAACTGCGGAATATCTTGATATTTTTACGAAATATTTCTTGTGTAGAAAATTGGTGAACTCTTTCGCAGAAATGCAACCTTGAAATGGGGCGTGTATACCTATTAACATGTTCTCTGTTTTCATTATTCTTTTAAGTAGAGAAAGAAGGTATGTACGTTTCTACGAGCGTTTTCGTGCCTTTTGCTGAGACATTTTGTTGATGAGCTCTTCAACATTTACCCTCCTAAGAACCTCCGTCTCTACGCTCAGCAGTGACAAATCACTGAGGCGGCTGTCGGTCATCGTTGATCGAAGCATGTTTTTGATCAATTTCAGTTTGCTGAATGATCGTTCACCAGTGCAATTTGGGACCATGAAGCACAAAAAAATTCTAAGAGCCACATGGACATCAGGGAAAGAACCTTCCAGCTTTTCACGAATTAGAAGTTTCAGCATGTCTGCCACAGAAGAACAACCTTCGTTGCTCGCATATGAAATGAACTGTTCAAGCTCATCGGGAAATGTGTTAGCCAGATCAGAAGGGTACTTTTTCACGAGGTCCATTGCCTGCACACGTCTCTGCGCTGGTGAAAAACAGTTCCAATCTGTAATAACAGCAAACTGCGAGCAGACCTCGGTGTAAGCATTTAAGCGGGATGTGAGAGCGTGTACGAGATTGTCAATCATGACAAAGAAGGTTTCACAGCGTAATTTTGCGGAAGGATCTTGTGGCTCTGGCGTGCTTGTGCCTGCAGTGCTGTAGTACCGTGTAGATTGCTTCCGCTTTCTCTGCGAGCTTGTGTTGTACGAAGCGTTGTCGGACGCTTCCTTCGCAAGTTTTTCGATTTCGTGAAACCTGTCTTAGGCCGGATACATAATCACACAATGATTTCATCAGGCTGACGGCAGCATTCAGTGAAAGTGTGGGACTCTGAAGTGCCTTGCTGGTGGCGTTGAAGCGCTGCAAAACTATTCCAAAACTCGGCCATCAGCGCGGTTTCCAATGTTGACATTGCCTTCAGCAAAGATTTTGCCTCGTGCTTCGTTTCTGCTCGTTCTTGAGGATCTTCGGATAGTTCATTCAATGCGCCTTTGATTTCCTTAAAACCTGCCACGAGCCCTCGTTGCATCCGCTCGCGCTGACCACCGCGTGTCTGAGATTTGCTTTGGGATTACCGCTGTGGCGTTTTGCTTCAAATGAGCCTGGAGTACAGCCCAGCGATGAGTGGACGCGGCAAAGAAAACGTATATACGTTGTACAAGCCCGAAAAAACTAACGGCTTGCCCACAAGAATCTACTGCATGCGCCCCGACCAGATTAAGAGAGTGAGCAGCACAAGGGATGAAATTTGCTTGCGGATTCATTTTCTTCAAATGAGCCTGCATGCCAGAGTATTTCCCAGCCATATTGCTCGCGTTGTCGTATGACTGTCCACGACGGTCTTGGAAGTTAACTTCAAGATTTTCTAAGAGGTCGAGCGTTGTCTTCGCGAGATCTTCCCCTTTGTGACTGGTTATGGGCAAAAATCCGAGAAAATGTTCTTCAGGCTCATCGTTAGCAACGTAGCGAATGACCACTGTAAGTTGATCCCTGTGACTCGAATCAGGTGTAGAATCAACTGAAAGAGAGAAGTACTTGGCACTCGCAACCGCGCAAGTGATTTTTTTTTCGGACTTCAGCTCCAAGGGCTTCTACAAGCTCTTCCACAATGGTTGAGGAGAGGTAGGATGTTTTGCCACGTCCAATGTTCCCTAAGTTCTTTATATGGGCGGCAAGGAAAGGATCAAACTTGGCGATCAGTTCAGGACACCCAAGGAAGTTGCCATTTTGAGGAGACCCGAGTAAATCATTGGATCCTCTGAGAGAGAGCCCTCGTTCTGCAAGGAACATTACCACTGCAACTACGCGGTGAAGAACATTTCTCCAGTAAGTTGCCTGTTCCGAGCAGTGCTCTTCAAAGGATCGAATGACCGACGTCCTGAGAGAACGTCGCTTGCACAGGTCATACACGCATTGTCTATGACACTCACTTGCCTCGTGTGTCTTTAACTTCGCATATACCTTGTTCCATGAGCTGAACCCATCTGGTTCCGAAAATTGGTCCTTTCTTGCTGACATCAGAGTACAGGGAAAGCAATATACAGATCCTTTGGAAGGGCTGTACAGCAACCATTCGCGCAAGACTACTTCGCCGTTGGTGCTGTGAGCATAGAACATTTCTTGCTTGAAGTGGCGGTGGTAGCCCTTTGGTGCCGCGTCAGGCGGCTGAAAGTACAGACTGCAGAACTGTGAGCTGACTTCAAAATTATGCACGTTATGCAACGAACAACCTCTTAGAAGCATGTATATTGATCATTGAAATAGATAATCTGTTTCTCTCAGGGGAATCCAGCAGGAGGGTTAAACTTTTTCGAACAAAACAACGAAGGCGGCCATTTTTTCTGGCCCTTGGGGGGCCCCCTAAAACCGGAGGGCCCGGTTCATTTGAACCCTTTGAACCCTGGATAATCCGCCCCTGTATTTGAGTAGTTGAAACACCAACAATTTGTAATGCATTATCCATAGGACATCCAGGTGGGTGGAGAGGCCCAGGATGTTGACCCTACCCTCAAAATAAAACCCTGGCTATGACCTTAGTGCTACCATATATTCTCCTCATTGAGGCCGAGTCGAGGTATGTAATGATCCATATCGCCAGTGTGAAAAGAAGATGAGGTGAGCAACTGGAATGTAGCAATGAGTGGATCGTAGCAAAGAAATCGCGAAACCTTCAGGTTAGTTAATTCAACAGCACTGTTTGTGGCGGAAAATGTAGGCATTCTGTGTTTTCAACTGCAACAAGGTGTCTTGTGAGCAATGTAAACAAACATTATGCTTCATGTTTGTATTCTTTTGAAAACAAGCTATAGTGTCTCTCATAACATGCATGACTACTTCATATACACATAGCTGTAATGCCAGCTGTAATGAATCACACATGCTAATCCTTTTCTTCTCTGCTCAAACTTCAAACACTTCAATATGTTATGTATCGAGCTCACTTCGACATTTTAAAGAGAAAACACGAATTGGTAAACAGCAAAGTAAAAAGTACTGTCGGCCGCTAAAGCTTGTGGGATCTGCAGCGCGTGGCGGAGCGACGAGAGCATCCCTGCGTCACCTACCGTGACACGGCGGGTGTTGAGGATATCAAGGCGGCCTCCGCGATAAGTTCCGTCAACGGCGCGTTATCTAAACGCGCCGTCGCTTATCGCCGAGGCCGATATCCTCAACACCTGCCCCATCACGGTAGGTGACGCAGCGATGCAGTTTATCGTCGCTCCGCCACGGGCTGCGGATCCCGTAAACTTTTGCGGTCGACAGAACGTCAGCAAGCCACGCACAATAATACACACCCGCGCTCAAACATAAACAGCACTGACCAGTCAGGACGATTCTACAACATTAGAACTCGTTTGGCTGTTTGTAGATAACATCGCGGCATCGGAGCGTGCAATGCCGCTGCCGCCGTAAGCATTTTCTTCATTGTAATAAAAATCGTTCGTGCGCGTTTGCGCCAGCCTTCCTGCAAGCTGTAAAAGATCGCCGTGGCGCCGAATGCAACCGAGCGATACGAGTTGGGTGCGGTAAGAACAACGATAAAACGAAAACAACAAAAAGTGGTGCGCATAGTATCCCTCGAACACATATGACCACGGCGAAGCAACACATGCGGCCGAAAAACACGATCTTGATTGGTTGGTTGATCCCCAGCTGAGAATGCAAAAGCCTCGTTTTCATCATAAACGCGGCGGTTCAAGAGCATGCCAGCGTCGTCTGCTGTTGGTGATGGTTGCCGACCTCGAAAACTGTAGCTCCGCGGAACGGTTGCCAGCCTCAACAGTCGTCGCGTCGTCCAACCAGAGTGCGCATTCAGAGCCGCTCATGCGGCTAGCGCGTGGGTTGCATTTTGACGCCGACCCGCTCTTTTGCTCTCCGCTTGCGGGCGGCAGGGGTCCCGCCACGTGCGGTGCGGGTGTGCGGCGAGCGCGTGTAGCGGCCCTTAGCCTGGCATCTCGCACCAGATGAATCGGCGCCGCCGCCAGCCGGCCCTGAACGGGAAGAAAATGACACCCAGCAAGCGGAGGCTCCTCTTGGTTACGCGCCCAGAGCGTCCACGCGCCCACGGCGACCCCCAGATCGCTTCCAAGCGACAATCTAAGGAGGTAGGAGATGTTGTGTCCCAAGCGCACCTTTGTTCCCGAGCGAGCCCCCGAACGTCTTGAGTGAAGCGGTACACCGTTCCTGCGGACGTCCGGTTGTCGACTCCTTCCCTCTCCCCCGCTCGTTACAAACGAGTCACCGCGCGTTTTCCCCGGCAGTTCGGCTGCCGCCTCCAAGTAGGAATAAACACGTTTTAACCGTTCCTGCCTGTCTATACTTTTGAGGCTACCGCGCCCCGCGCGTACGTCTCTGGGCCGACGACACATCCGGACATAACACTTCGTATCAATGCTTCGTATAACATTACAATTTGTTGCTATCGCATTCATTTCTCCACCCTTGCAATGAAACTGTGACTTTCTTTTTTTTGTGCATGTATAACGCTGGTATAGCGTTTGATATCGGGGGAATCCACATTCTTGGGGAGCTTCTCCGAACCACTTGCCAGAGCGCCTGCCCTACTCCTGCGAAAGACAGTTGCGCCAGCTGGTTTCCGCTCAAACCGCAAGTACGGTTTATCGGCGAATATAAGCGCTACGCATATTATTAACGAAAGGTTCGTCGTTACTGTTAATATTGTTATGTTTGGCTGGGCAGCGATGTCGCAATACCGAACGAAATTTACCAGGACGTTCAAGTTTCCGAAATGAAACGAGCGACACAGTTGTGGGTCTGTATCATGACTAGGAACGGGCGGGGAAACGGACGGATGGTCTGACGGACGTAAGCATGAGACGTTAAAGGCTTTCTAGATAAATATTTCGTTTTAGTTGTGGTGTGTGCGACAGACTGTGGTTGATGACTTCACTGCGATTGGTAACGACGGACACGTGGCGTAAAGTACCATAAAAGAAGACGAATCCATAACGCAGACCTTTTCATAAGAGAAGACGTGCCGAATTTGGAAGTGCACGGTAAACGCAAAGAAACGCCGTTTCGAGGAGCGGTGCTGCGCCTCCTGTCTACCACGCGCGGATGCGTCGTGTGTCGTTACAGTCCAGATGAAGTGACAATTTATGAGGCAATAAAGTCTTACGAAAACTTTTCTTACCATGATGTTCACAGCTCTGCTGTCCATCCACCTTCGTTGGGCCGAATCGAGTTATTGATTTCTTAGTGTAATTGGGCTTAGCGTAGTTTTCGATTCTGCAGAACGACGAGCAGGGGCGAGTGCGTTGCGACATACGTGATCTATAGTAGCACACGTTTAAGCGCTTTGGTGCATTCGTTCAGAAACAAAGGATTGCGCAAAAAAAGACAGCACACGAAAGACAGAGACGATGACACCTGTGCAGGAGTCGACGTATCTGTCTCCGGCCTTTACCCCTCACCGCCGGTGCCACCACCATCGCGAACGCTGGGAAGCGATTGCTAACTGGTAGTGTCCCAAGACACCCGCACCACAGAGCGGCTATAGTAATGTTTGGTAGCGACAATGTCACATAGAATGAGAGAATTTCACTAACTTGGACACAGTAACAAAGAGAGCCTTAGAATAAAAAGCACGACATCACCCTTTAAGAGAACAATTGAAGCAGTTGGCAAGTGCACTTTATTTGAGTTCACCTTAACAACTCGGAATGGTACCCATTGTACTTTCTACGCGAGTTTAATGAAGCGGAACCTGGGTGGTTTTTGTGGCCGACTCGTCATCTGTGAAAGGAAGCCAATGTCTCCATGGTGGTTCTCCACTCTGAATTCTTGCAATATCTGTGAAAGAGAATAATTTCACTGTGTATTAAATTTGCTTGCTTCTGACCAAATAGAGGATTGTTTCCAAAATAAATAAGCACGAATTGCTGTATATTGTCACGTGGTCGTGACGTTGACGATGGCAGCAGTCGGTATGTCCAAGATGAAACCGTTTATTTGGCCGAACTTGTGGCCGGTAAAGGGAAAATCAGATTACAGCAATGCACACAGGCACTGATAGCAGCGAACAGAGCGTCGGCCGTTGATCAACTGACAAGCGGTGAGGCGCGTCGGCATTTATACGTGTGTCATAGAATATTCCAGCCTTATCACTGGTTGTCGCGCAAGCTCTAGAATAAGCTCGAGTGTTCGCGTTTGCGAGAAATCTTAACAAAACGATCTACAATAATCGCGCAGCTTCTCGAATGATGAGGCGCGGTTTGCGCTGAGCATTGCTGACAGTCTTTGTTGGGCGAAAGCCAAATACAGCGAAAGTGAAAAAAAGGAAGGCGCGTGCCAATATATATATTGTGATGACGATGAGCGACAGCGGAGCTTGGGCCTCGTGCTGCACCAGCACGGGGAAGAGACGGACGAGGTCAGAAACAGCGAGCCCAGCGAACGGCTGTTGTGTCTGTTTCTCTCTTTACAATGGCGCAGCCGTCGGAAACGAAGCCTTAAGGCAGAAACCGCCCGTGCTCCTCCGCCTTCGGCCTTGCGGAGCCGCCAGTCCAGGAACGCCGCCCTTGCTTCCTAGGGCATGGAAACCTGCAAGCTTGCCGCCGCAGGAAGCACAGTTTGGCAGGGACGGCGTCCAAGCCTCCTCGTCACCCGCTTACCTGCCGGCGCTACAAGCACCGTCCGGGGAAGGCGTCCAGGCCTCCTCGGCGACTCGATGGTACTCTCACGGCGCTTCCATTCATCGTGTACACCACGCTTCCGTGATTCGTGACACCGCTGCGCTGATTGCTGCGACGACAACATATTCCGCGGCCGCCGTCAATGGTTCTCCAGGCGGCTCACCCGACGATGCTGCGAGGATCATCCGCGAAGCCGCACGCTTGTCTCAACAACTTCAGAGCTTGGCGCCTTCGAACTGCGGGGTCTCAACCGCTGCCGTGAGCACTGGGGACCCCGTATCCTCCGCGGCCGTCGCCCCTTGCTCCTCGAGCTCCTCGCTCGTCCTACCCATGGACGTCATGCGGGCGACATCCTTGCTAGCCCAGGAGCTAGACCGTTTCGCCGTCAGAACTACCGGATCCTTGCACTCCACATTACCATCTACGGTTGCGTCGGAACTACCGGAGTTCCGAGGATTCCAGGATGATGCCGTCCTGTGGATAGAAACGGTGAACGCTCTTGGCACCCACTATGCCTGGCCGGACCATCGGAAATGGCTGGTGGCCATTGACCGCCTTCGCGATGCTGCCAAAGCCTGGCACAACTACGAAGGTGTGCAACAACAATCCTGGCCTGAATGGTGTGCCAGACTGACTACTGTTTTTCAGGCCTCTCTCTCATGCCTGTGATGCCCTCACTGCCGAATCAATTTATCTCGTGGATGGGAGAGGTGAGGCACACCACCTCGACGTGGCGTCTCGGCCCTCCACCACCCTGCCTCTTCTCATTGAACAAGATCATGAAGGGTGCGGTGCAGCTGTGCCCTCTGTTGGCCACCGAGCTCACGTGGAGCACCAGCTCGAAGGTTCATCAGAGCCCTCCAGCCCCGCGTTAGAAAGCTTCTCCGCGTGACTTGCAACTGACGTCAGAGGCAGGTGCTGCACTCCGCTGCTGCCCTCAATCCCCGCGCCGGTACCCGACACCATAACATCACTGGAAGAGGCCGAGACCACTCCTCATACAGCGCAGTTGGAGGAGCCGGTCCCCAGAATCACCTTTACTGAGGCACGTGCAGATACCAGCATCTCCCATGCTTGACAAGCCTAGAGTGAAGGCGCCAGTGGAGCCCAAGGCAACCATCACTGACCTCACTGACCAAGATAATGAGGGGCACCCCCCTCGGCGCTGAATATACACACAGCAGCCACTACAACGAAAGCTTCGCGGAACGTCTCGCGGCAGATACCAAGACCGGCCGCGAGCAGGGTTCCCCGCCGAGGATCTCGAATTCCTCGACGGTACCAAAGACCACGAGCAGTTTTGCATCGGTGCCAGCACCTCTTGTGTACGGCGCGCCTTTCAAGAAGGTGCCGGAAAAGCAGATGGCACACACCACTGTGCTCGCACACCGACCGGAATCGTCTCTGCTAGAAGAGCATTCGTTGACCGAATGCGATCCCAATCACCTCACGTTCTGCCACAATGTTTTCCGGAACAAGCGCAGGAAAGTTTCCTTGTCGGTAATCGCAGAACCCGTTGACGTGCTGCGTCCGCAGCTTACTCCGCGACAGAGCCGAAGCCTGCCGCCACATGTATGTTTTGCAGCTGTCTACAAAACGTTCCTGCGTGGCGGACGCCGACCACCACGGTGCAGCCAGTCTCGTCCTCCAGATGCATATCTGGCAGATTCCCAAACCAAATCGCAGCGTGGCCGGGACAGGCCACCGAGATGTAGTCAGTGCCGTCCGCCAGAGGCGTCATCCGAATAGCACGAAGTCAAGCCCCAGCGATGTAGCGACCGACCACAACGACACAGCCAGCATCGACCACCAGAGACATTGTCGGCGGCTTCGCTCATTCGCAGTCATGGCCGAGTGTGATGACGATGAGCGACAGCGGAGCTTGGGCCTCGTGCTGAACCAGCACGGGGGAAGAGAAGGACGAGGTCAGAAATAGAACAGCGAGCCCAGCGAACGGCTGTTGTGTCTGTTTCTCTCTTTACAATATATATATATATATATATATATATATATGTCATACTAATCCTCTTCATCTGTACATTATCATCATCATAATGTGTTGGTTATGCATCCTCATCCTTGTCGTGTATGACCATCATCATTGTAGATTCATCGTAGTTCCTGGCTTCCGGGTTCTCGGGCCTAATAAAGGTCGTCACAACCAAGACCTCATACGATATATATATATATATATATATATATATATATATATATATATATATATATATATATATATATATATATAAACCTGAAGGACATCCTTAAAAGCTGGGTTCAAAGTATGCCCCCACATTGTCACAACCCGTGAATCAAAAGCCAGCTCCTCAGATTTCAAATTCAAGATCCCTGAAAACCTTAATTCCGACTCCAGTAATGTGATATACATGCTACACTTGCAATGTCTGCAGGCAGAAATATGTTGGCCAAACAGACACGCCGTTTCGACTGCGGGTCAATAATCACCGGTACCACACAACTTCGCTGCCGAACCTACCCTTATCCAGACACTTGCGCCTGCCAAACCACAGCTTTGAAAATATCAGCGTAAGCCTTCTACAACCGGTTTTCGAAACACGCGGGAGCGCGAACAACGTGAGGCATATTTTATTTTCAAATTTAGAACATTAATATCCGGCATCAACGAGGACCCTGGCAGACTCTCCTGCCTCCAAGAGGTAAGCCAAGATGTTTTTGGCAATAGGGAAACATAAATGGAGACCATGCTTGTTTGTTGATTGGCTCGTACGTCTGCAGTGTCTTTTCTTTCTCTGTTTTTTTTTCCGCATTTGTGGAATATGTAGTGCCTACGCTACCCTACCAATTGAGGGCTATTGACAAGGAACGAGCGGACATGAAAGGTGGAAAGCCGACCCATTAAGGGGACGCTCTTGCCTCCACGTGTGGCGGCGCAGACTCATCCCGGCCGACGCGGCGACAGCTTTGGGTGGCCCTCCGCACCACGAGGGGGACCGCAAGACACGAGATCATGAGCAGATGTGGAATCTCAACGACTCTCCGCCGTAGACAGCTTTTCTCAATTTGTCGTGTTGTGTTGTGTCGCGTGTGTGTGTGTGTGTGTGTGTGTGTGTGTGTGTGTGTTTTAACGCGATAGCGTTAAAGAGCTCGTTTCGCAGAAATTCCGGCGTCGGCGTCGATGTCGGTGTTGGCGCCATTGGTTGTGAGCGAAAAATCATCATCTTGTCCGTGACCGAAAAATCGAGAAAGATGCAAATAAAATAAATAATAAAATTTCCGGGTCCGAGTGAGGATCGAACCCGGGCCGTCTGCGTGGCAAGCAGGTCTTCTACCACACAGCCATGCCTCTGCTTGGAAATACAGTGAAAATAACTTCCTCTGCTGGAAATGCAATGAAAACTTCCGTGCTTCGCAAACGCAAGCGTCCTTTATATAGGCGTCGCAATATAACATGGAATATCCCAGGAATATTGCGTGGTACAAGCGTACATTGGCATCGGGCGTCAGAATATGTGACTATCATAACGATTTCGTAGTTTAAAACCGCCCACCCATTACAAACGGCACACACCTTACTGTGCGTATTCCCTTAACACCACGTAGTGGGTGCATAGCAAATATGCACTAAGGGGTTGAAGCAGGCACTCGGGGAAGGCTATCGCTATCGCGTTCATCTCTTAAAGGCGAAGTTTAAGGGTCCCCCCGAATTTTTTTTATGGTTATTTTTTTTTTTGCCTTCTTTTGTTAGATGTTTTCGAAGGCGAGTGGACGCCGCTAGAGACGATAGTTTAACTCATCCCCTGACGAATGGAGGAACCCTCCTGAAACTGTTGTGAAATAAATATTTATATCCTTGTGGACAACACCTCCGTTGTGTTATAACCCATATTATATATATATATATCCTTTCTTCACATTTGCATTACAATTACTTCTAATAACGTCCCCTATACTTTCCTTGGCATCATTGTCTGTTATTTCTCATTAATAATGTGTTTAACAAAGCAAGCGAGCCCTTAAGTTCACACTCCTTTCCTATATATATATATATATATATATATATATATATATATATATATATATATATATATATATATATATATATATATATATATATATATATATATATATAAGGTCTTCCTGAATTTAGCAGTATTATAGGTACTCAAGTGAAGTGGACGAACCGAACGAAAAACGATGCCTTATTGCCAACGTTGCGGCCGGGGACGGGCCTTCGCCAGGGCATACATGTATGTCCTGACGAAGGCCGGCCCCCAGTCGCAACGTTGGCAATAAAGCATCGAATAAAAGAAGAGTCTTGCGTCCTAAACGCGCAGGTGGAGGTGCTGGGTAACGATCCCAGTACCTCTTCGTGCAGCGGTTCCTCATCAGCTACCGCTAAAAGCATCCCTGGAGCTACGTTCGGGTCGCCGTCTCTGCAATCTGCCCTCGGCCATGTCACGCGACAAGCAGAGCAGCGCGGCTCCATCCGCCCCGCCTACGCCCGTGGGTTTGCCTTCTTGGACTGTCACCACCCCTCAAAAGGATACCCCGGTGTTCGCTGGACTTCGCGGTGACGATGTTGAGGAATGGTTGGAGCAGTACGACCACGTGAGTTTGCTCAACCACTGGGATGAATCTGCGAAACTATCCCGCGTCCCGTTCTATCTTACAGGGGTTCCTAAGACTTGGTTTTTCAACCATGAGCTGGATTTCGCCGACTGGACCACCTTTAAGCAGCTCCTCCGTCAGGTCTTCGCAAATCCTTCTGTCCGCTCAGACATCGCCAAACCGAAGCTTGCTGAGCGGGTCCAGCACTCTGGAGAGTCATATACTTCGTACATGGAAGACGTCCTCGCCCTTTGCCGCCGCGTCGAATGCTCGATGGCGGAGAATGACCGCATTAGACATCTGCTCAAAGGCATCGACGCCGTCGCATTCAACGCTCTGGCAGCAAAAAACCCTACCACAGTCGCGGATATCATCAGTACGAGTCAGCGCCTCGATGATCTCCATCTTATCCGCTTGCAACCTGACGTACCTGTCCTCCGGGCAACCAACGACAGCGAGCTACGAACGTTAATACGTTCTATTATCCGCGAGGAACTACAACTATAAGCTGCGTCATGCTCTCTTGAGCTCCGTACGACACCTTCCTGGCGGCAGTCTCCGCAACATTGTGAGGGAAGAGCTGGCATCCATGACGTGCCCGCAAGTCCCGAGCCCGCATACCGCACCAACGCCCACCTACGCTCAGGTTGCTGCTCTCGCATCACCTTCCCAGCAGTCACCGCAGCCTAGGTCAACAATGCCCGCTTCGCTCAATGCTCTTTCACCAAGGGCAACGACTGAGTCTTTCAACACCTGGCGTCCACCTCGACCGGTTTGTTATTATTGCGGAATCCGTGGCCACATCTCAAGGTTCTGCTGACGGCGTCAACAAGACGAGAGGCGTGGCTATGACGATTTTGAAAGGGATGAGTTTGCCCCTGTTCCCCACCGTCGCCGCTCATACCAACTTTATCCACGTCGCTTTCCATCTCCTCAGACCCTCGATGCAGCGGGTGCGTTTCAGTCGTCGCGTCGTCGCTCTCCATCGCCTATGCGGCGTTCCTCTTCTCACCTTCGTCCAGCTACCACGGCATCTGATCTTCGCCCAGAAAACTAAACATTGCAGCTTCGGGAGGGAAAGGTGCATCTTACGGACTGCATCAAACCCCTCCGGAACGCCCCTCAAATGTACTTTCAGTGTGTGTTGAAGGTGTGTGGACTGAAGCCTTGGTGGACACGGGTGCATCGCTTTCTGTTATTAATGTCGACCTGTGTTCTCGCTTGCGAAATCTTACGACGCCATATGATAGTCCTCCTCCTTGCTGCGCTAACGGAGTTTTTGTTCGGCCCTCCGCTGTTTCCACAGTGCGAGTTTTTATTGAGGGCATTCTGCACCTCATACAATTTCTCGTTCTGCCCTCCTGTACTAACGCGCTCATTTTGGGATGGGACTTCCTCTCCTCAGCTTCAGCGGTGATATCTTGCCGACAGAGAGTCATTCACATGACAGACACTGGACTTTCTTCAGATATCAATGCATATAGCCTGCGCTTTGTCACGGCTGCCGAGTGCCCCATTCCTCCAGGTCATGAACATATTCTAACGCTGACATCCGATACCATCATTAGCCCATTAAGGCCCATAGAAGAACTACTGGTCCGATTTTATTGAGATTTCGCATTTAATTAACCACAATAGACTACAACACGGACAAATTTTCATAGAGTACGTGTATTTATTCAGGAGTTATGATACTGTACTTTAAAAAGTACGCTGGGCCTTCGAGATAGCAACGGCAGGGTGGCTTGATGCAAGAATGGCGAGTACGCTGGGACCTTGCCAAACGAATAACGAAGTTATCTTGGCCCGTGCAACTTATTCAAGTACCAGTGCTTTAGGGTAAGAGTAACATCACGCTTCTCGCAACACATTTCGATGTATTTTGGCAGAATTCAACTGTTTTGCCAGCGTCTTGTGAAAATGTCCGTATGGATAGAGGGTAATAGCGAGTACAGTGGACGCTGGAGACCTTTGATACTTCTGTTGGGTGCAACAAGGCGCAGTCAGTGTTTTGCTGTTATGCGACTACAGGACAATAGTCAACGCATAGAGGGTCTGCTGAAACCTTCAATGTGGTAGCAGACCCTTTATACGTTGTCTGTGGCTATATTGATCATCTGGGTAAATAGGGGCTGGTAACACTTTTTCTAAGGGATGAAAATTCTCTAGTCATTTGCAGCTTGATCGTAGAGCTCAATCCCCCCTTCATGGCATTGTTACAGCGGATGAAGAGGGAGGACATTGGCACTACGTTTTTTTTTTCTTTTCAGGTGAATGGCCACCACGATAGAGAGCATAGTGTCTCAACTGTGTAGTCGTTCGTCAGCATACCAACTATGGTGTTGTCTTTGCCCTTTTCTAAACAAAGCTGCTTTCCTGAATCAAACCAGAAGCTATCTTACCCACGTTCCTTTAGGTCCATGTTTTTATCGTTAGCAAAGAGCATTTATTCGTACCGTCGTCATTCCCCTCCTCCTCCTAAGTTCCCATGTTAGGGTCAGATGCGGCAATTAAAACATCAACATGCTCCCGTATATTCACAGCGACATCTTTCGCAGCCTCGTGAGTCTGAGATAACCGAAAAAACGGCATTCATAAAAAAAAAAGCTGGTTCAATATATGATGCAACGCACAACAAGAGTTACATGTATGCTCCCACGAAGTCCCAGTGTACTGCTTAAAGTACAGCAACATTTGATTACTCCTCACAGCCAAAATAGGCTCTCATGAGCTTCTCGCGCTTTGCAGGGATTGAATTGTTCTTGCAGGGGTGGAACAGCTGCGCCATTTGCGCCATTGTGCGCCAAACTTGTTTACCTGCGCCATCCTGCGCCGATCCACCTCTGTTGCGCCAAACTCGTTTATCAGCGCCGTACTGCGCCGCAGCACCCGAATTTAGCTGCCACGGTGCGACAGCCATCAAACCCCGTACCCGAAAATGTGGCTGAAACATCGTGTTTTCGATCGGTTTCATCGAAATGGTTATAGTTTAGGTTTCCTCAAGGCAGTGATCGCTCGAGCAGCAGCTGTGAACTTTGATCGTAAGGGTTTGGTCGCGATCGCCGGCGCGCGAGCTATCTTGGCAGGCATCAGGCGTATAGCTCGTAAACACTTCTACGTTCTGTGGTCTCAACGCGAAGAGGCTGCGAAAAGAGCATCTCTCCCTGCCGCGGCAGTACTCTCTTACACCAGTGTTTTGTAGAGTTACGCGATATAGGATCCAAGAGAGTTAGCTGCCAGCATTACTTCGTATTACATTACAATTTATTGCTATCGCATTCATTGTTTAACCGCAAACGTGAAGCTTCACCCTCGCTGTGAAACTGTGATTTCCTTTATAACTTCATGGCCGCGCTCAGAAAAGAAACGAAGGATGGCGGTAACAGTGCTCAAAAGGAGAGAGGTGGTGTCCGGTTCCTGGAATAGCCTAGCAAAGACAGGTGCACCGGACTGATCATCGAGGCTCCGAGCATACGCGCGTATTCTCATTCATTTCGCTGCGGTTATACGGCGCTTATCAACTTGGTGGTGGACGCTCCCGCGTTCAGGTTAAAGAAATGAGCGGCTGTACATAGCTAAAGATATGATAGTTGCACCGCAAGGGATAAGAAACGAATGCGTTAGCAATGAATTGTAATGTTATGCGAAGTGGCGCTGTCAGCTACCTCTTTTGGATCTGATCTCAGGTAACCATAGAAAACGCTGGTGCAAAAGTATAAGGCCACGCCAGGGAGAGCAACACTTTTCGCACAGTCTTTCCGCGATTAAAGCGCAGCGCGTCGAAGTATATGCGAGCCGACCGCTGATAGTTGCCGAGCTAGCACGCGCGCCAGCGCCTTTAGAAGCAAAGTTCACAGTTGCTGCCCGAGCGAACCCCCCCTCGCCCTCGCGTCTTTTCGTGTTTGTTCAAGACGGGCCGGGCTGTTTTGTATCTGCTTCGGCGGCAAGCCTCCCGAGCGGGGCGATGTTATTGCATGAGCCCTCCGAGCGACGGAGACGAGCCGGCTCGTTACATCTCTGCTTCAGCCGCGTTCGTCGCCGCCGCTCGCGCGCATTTACCCGTGGGTAGAACATACGGGACATGACCGCAACGGCGACACAAAAACCCGAGAGTGGCCATATCGATATCGAAATAACAAAGCCTTTGCACAATTTAGCTTAGTGTTTGAAAAAATGCAGCATTGGACAAATGTTGAATTCACGTGTGCTGTGAAACGGGGTGACGTCTGCTCTGAACGTTCTCTCTGACTGTTCCAAACTTGCTCGAAAGGGCCTTTCTGGTTGCTCCAAGCCTGCTCCAAAATGTCTTTCTGGATGCTCCAAGCCTGCTACAAAAGGTACTTTTGCCTGCTCCCAGGACTGCTCCCAAAGCAATGTACCCTGTTCCACCCCTGTTCTTGCTGAAGCAGAAGCAGTCAGTCTTTTCAACATATCAAATATAAAACTTGAAATTAATTTAGAGAAAGTAGTAATGACCACGTGCGTTTAACAGGCTCTCATTTTCCTAAAGTTTGACGACTCATAAAACCGAAAAAATATAACCGAGTCAATATTCCAAGTTAGGATTATCTTGCTCCAACCTTTGGCATAAGAAATTCTAATGAGCACGATCAGAATAATCTGTTTTGTATTTTCTATTCCTGAAAAAGGAAGTTTGTAAAGTACAGTGGGCCCTAATGGGTTAATGGGGATGTGTTCCGTGCACCGTGCGGGCGTTCCGTTTCTGGCGGCCTTACCATCGCTCCTAGTCTGGTGCGGTTTCACGATGGCAGAGCGTTGGCCACGGCAGATAATCCTGCTTCTTCGCCTATTGCGCTCCCCCCAGGACACCACTGTGACTTGCTTTACAGACATCGAACCCCTTTCTATAGTGCCTCTCCATGTGCAACCGCCATCTTTAGCTACCAGTACCGATGATGATGCTACAACGACTGCTTTAACGGTCTCAATAAATCCCGATCTCACGGCAGCACAAAAGGAAGAACTTTTAGCTGTACTGCAAAAACACAGCGCTTCATTTGTTGTCCACTCCAACATCCTGGGTCGCACTTCCGTTGCAGTGCATCCCATCGAAACTGAAGGCAATTCAATTGTACGCCGCCGCCCCTATCGTGTGTCTTCCGCTGAGCGGAAAATCATCGAAGACAACGTCACCGACATGCTCAAGCGAGACGTCATCCGGCCATCGTCCAGCTCTTGGTCATTACCTGTAGTGTTGGTCCGGAAGAAGGACGGTTCCGTTCGATTCTTCGTCGATTATCGAGCACTTAACAAGATCACGCGCAAAGACGTGTATCCGATGCCACGCACAGACGACGCACTTGACTCTCTCCAGGACGCTGAGTTTTTCTCCAGCCTCGACCTCCGATCTGGGTATTCGCAAATACCTATGCATGAGAGTTGAAAGTGGATGGATGATGTTCTTTACCACATATTTTCGTCGCGGTACCTAATCAGAACTGTGGTAATTCCATAATACCTCGGCGGACAGTCCAGAAGGAGTATATGGGAGCCACAGCCAAATGAATGGTCGAGGAACAGAGCATGCATATCGGCAAGGAATGCATCATGGTCATGCTTCTTGCAGAGCGAGGAATAACAGCGCGAACACACACCCACAAAAGACGACACGGACCGTGTCCGTGTCGTCTCTTGTGGGTGTGTGTTCGCGCTGTTACTCCCTCGCACTACAATGAACCAACTCCACAAAAAGAAATGTTGATGCTTCTAGCGCCGTTGGTATTCGGTTTTTCATGAAAGAACTAGCATGCGGCATTGCGTAGTATATGCAGATGCTCGTGACATCATTGTGATATATTCTTCCTGTAGGGTAGAATGGTGCCTACAGAGCGGAAAAATTCGTGTCCGTAAAGCTGAAAGAGGTCACCAGTGCGGTAGTTCGGGCCCCTTGGTAATCCATTTTGAGGAAAACTAAACGCGCACGGAAAACACGGAAGAAAAAACCGCCAGGCCTGCGCGGAACGCGCAGCACAGTCACAGCGAAAGCTGGGAGAGCACCAATTCTAAAACCCGTTGCAATCTATCTTGGGGCTACTAATACAAGTATGCTTGCAAGGTACCCACTACTCCATTAATTGATTCGGTGGCTGATGACGACAAAGAATTATGGCTGAACCCTTTGTAATGGGTTGGAAGCATTCAACGACCCCCCTCGTAATGCAATTCATATTGTGTGACGCCTGGTTACACAAATGGCATTCTGTGACGCCTGGTTGTCGTTTCACTCTTCTGCCACGTTATATTGCGCATGCTAACGTGGTTCCTTCCCGACATAATGCTTGTATAGGGTTTTTGTGCGCCGGGTTTTCGAGCACAGGCATGGCTCAGTGGTAGAACACTGGGCTGGCACGGAGCGGACCCAGGTTCGAACCCCGTTCCATCCTGAACATTTTTTCTTAAAGTTTTTTTTCTTATTTCGTGTGATAGTGGTTACGGACACCGGCGGCGGCGGCGGACAACTACGGCACCCTTGTTGTGATCTCATAACAGCTTTCGCTGTAAAAGAAAAAACGGCAGGAAGGGAAAGATGGAAGCTTGTGATGAAAAAATCCGTAAACAGGGCTTGTGTGCTCGAGCCGACGTTTCGACAAGTGGACTTGTCTTCTTCAAGGCTAGAACTCATTTGTGTGTGTGTTGGTGGTTTAGCGTGTATGTGCTCCGTACCCTCTCCTCCATCCTAACAAAGGAGGGGGAGAGGGCGACTGTTGATACGAGGGTGCGGGAGTATGTGTGTGTGTGTGGGGAGGGGGGGGGGGGTTGCCGAGACGAATTGTTTGAGTGAAGAGGGAACAGGTGTTCCGTGAATAAAACGAAAAGAAGAAAACGGGGTGGGGGGCAGGGGGTTTTAGACACATTGCTGAATCCCAGGCGTCAGAAGAAGCACCACTTAACAAAAGTAGGTTCGAAATTCCTAGAAGGAGGGCTAAACTCTCACTCGTTTTCTTTGTGTGTGTAGCATATCGAATGGATTCAAGAGCCCTCTTAGAAACGTTTATACCTGCTGGCTGGAGTGTATTGAACTTGTGAATAAGGTATGACTCTGTATATTTTCTGTCTCTTGCGGACCGGAAGTTTGACTGAAGTATGTAAAGTTTGAGATCGTCGAAGTTATGTCCTGCTACATTAAAATGCTGTGCCACTGCTTTCGGTAATTTCTTTGCCGTGTCCACGCGATGACCGTTTAATCTAACATTAACAGGCTGTCCCGTTTCGCCAATGTATCGTTTGTCACAATGTGAACATTCGATCATGTAGATAACGTTTGAACTAGTGTAACTCTTTAAAAAGAGTTACACATGTGGCAAACCAGAACTCTCAAAAAAGAGTCAAAGAATGCTTTATTTTATTAGAGTTCTCGTACACACTGTCTCCCATAGTGTGAAAAAAAAATCGCTCTGCGAGCTAACGCACGTGTCGTCTTTAGAGCCCCAATCAAACTGAAAAAGCTCTGCATCACCAAAGCTCCCAGCGCACACATCAAATGCGGCCGCAAAAAGAACCACCAAAGTAAGTTTGTAGAATGTGCTAAGTGTGTTGTTCATTTAAATGCATTACATTCTCCTTGCTGAGATGAAATAAAGTTTTGATTTGATTTGATATAGAGGAAAAAATTTCTAACTCTAGAAAAAAAAATAGGCCTGACCTTATTTTTAGGTCTGGCGGTCCCATCGCACGAACTTCCACAGGGTGGGTGCCACCCAAGCGTCTATGTACTTATTTCTGCCAAGCACCAGGCCGGAAGCGCGCTTGTACCTATTTCACCGGTACGGTACCCGGCGGCAGCGATTGTCTGCCTCCCACTGCAGCGGCGGATGCTCAACTATTTCACCAAGGCTGTGGTGGATTAAGGTGCGTCCAGTGGCCTTTGCAGAGCCTTATAGGGCCACGTTTCGAGATGAGTATCAATGAACAACCGAGCGCCAGGTCGGTGTACTCCTCTTCCCATTAGGAAAAACCGGTGGGTTTCCGGTCGGCACCGGGAATCGAACCGGGTACCTCCCGGATTGGAACCGAACGCTCAACCATGTAGCCACCGCAGCGGAACAGCAAGTTTCTAACATTAACTGTTACTTATTGCCTGCTGTTGCTGTGTGACGCTTCTATGTTAGGCAAAGCGGCCGTTGCCTTAACGATCCGTTACGTGAGTACTCACACAATGCGAAGAACGTGGCTGGTGGTTTCATGGCGATTCATTGTAATATGCACTGTTCCGTTGTTGGACACGTGTGGAATTGTTGACAAAAGTAAAAATAAGCTGACAATGGAGATTATCGAGCAACAAGCGATTAAGAAGACGGGCGAAATGTGCGTAAACATGCCGTGAATCACTCTGACCAAAACACACTTTGATTTTGTGAGTGTTACAACGCCATTTTGAAAGTGTCGTCTGTTAGGGGCTTCGAACTTCTGCGCATTGATATGGGCCGACTAGTTGGTGCTATAAGCTGCAGTGGTATCGCAGCAACAACTTTGTTGAAAGTAGCGCCTCTATGTGTGTGTGTGTGTGTGTGTGCGTGCGTGCGTGCGTGTGTGCGTGCGTGTGTGTGTGTGTGTTTCCGTGTGCTTTTAGTTTTTTTTTGCAGAAAGAGGTCAGAACTTGGTAGTACTTTGTGCATTGGTACTGTAAGCCTGTTTAACGCAATGTAGTATACCCTGAGAAATGGTGCGGTTGGACGAAACATAAATCGGAAGCATATAGCCAACTGTAGTATTCAAACACTCCGTTATCCCAATACACAGTGAATTGGACAACGGGGTGGTGAGAAAATAATGTGACATTCCTTTGGCATCGCTGCAGTGGTATTATACAGCAAGAAGTGGCCACGGTCGGTCACTAATTCCGAAGGCATTCCAAACGGTAAAGTCATATTTTTAGTTAATAAAATCGGCAACGTCATTTCCAGAAGGCGCTACGCGAGCTTGAGCGCACCAAGTTAAGTGGTCGTTGGCTGCAATTGTCCAGTTATTACTGTTTAGTGTACCGTACAATTCTGCATATCGCCACGCGGTCGAGGGCACGTGCGGAACATGGCAAGGCTTTCAGGGGACCGGTGGCACGTTGCGTCGTTGGCATATACGGCACAATCTCTGGTGAGTGGAAAGCTTCGTACAGGGCAAGAAGTAGTTCATCTTTAACACACCTGGGAAGTCGCATTGTAAGTCACAGTAGAATGGGATGCCCATGTCAGAGCTGAGATCTCGAAGGAAAGCAAGCAACCACATACGGACTATACC
>JALIZH010013916.1:0-68321 GCA_030522465.1 Rhipicephalus appendiculatus | reverse complement strand
GAACTGAACTCACTCGTACTCAGACTCATTAATATTTTCTCCAACCCAGACTCACTCGGACTCATACTCACCAAAATTTTGCTGAAGCAGACTCACTCGGACTCAGACTCACGAAATTTCTCTCCAACCAAACTCACTCGGACTCAGACCCACCGGTGTTTTCGTCATCCAGGCTCATTCGGACTCAGACTCACAAACATTTTCCTCAAGGAGACTCACTCCGACTCAGACTCATCTAAGTATAACTCAGCCGGACTCACTCGGACTCAGACTCACCAAAGTATAACTCAGCCGGACTCACTCGAACTCAGACTCACCAAAATTTTCCTCAAGCGGACTCACTCGGACTCAGACTCACCTAAGTATAATTCAGCCGGACTCACTCAGACTCAGACTCACGCCTCAATCTGAGTCTGAGTGAGTCTGAGTGAGTCGACTCATGAGTGAGTTTGCCGACCTATGCTTAGATGTGGTATGCGTTGCCCTCAGAATGAAGCCCAATACATAGAGCGAAACATTTTTTTCCAGAATGGTGGCAGAAAATACACTCCAAATTTTTAATGATATATGAATAGCTTCAACAGTTAAGAGAAGTGGGTGAAAGCATGCCTGAAGCTATGTCCTGTTAATGGCTGCAGCCGACTGCACTTTCATGTGGGACAGCCACTCAAAGATGGACAAAAAAATGACTCAATAGAACCTGATTTCTTGTGTCACTGTCTCTCATTGAGATGCCTTTTTCATTTCCTTTTTTATTATATATTTTTCAGTCCTTCCTCAGTGAAAGTAGGCTGATCAAAACTGAAACAAGTGAAAACGTTTTTTCCCCATCAAGCTGTCCAACTAAACTTTTTTCAGTGTACAGTTCCATTCTTTATGAAGCACATCAAAAACTTTTCTACTGAAATATACATAATGCAAGATCCCTCATCCTGAGAAGCAGTGTTTAAAGCCAGGGGCATCTGAGCTTCTGTGGATTTTTGTTCTTTTTAGTGCGCGATTGCAAGCTTCAGTAATTGCCATGTCTTAAATATGTGCTGTTGGTAACACTTTGACTGTTTAAATCATTTTTGTTCATTACTGAGCTCTATCGCTGCATTGGTTCTACACAGTAACACTCAGGCTCCTAGCAATATTTTTACAGTATGCTAATGAAGACAATGGTGCTTAATGACTGAAAGCTCTTGTTTCCCATATATCTTAAAAAACACACAAAATCATTTGTCAAATCTGAAACCCTACTTAAGAGTAACTCTACAAAATAAAAACTCCACCTCAGAACAGAGAAAACTGAAGCTGATCTCTTATGCATTCATCCTTGGTGGCAGCATTTAGGCCTTCATTTTATATTCCGTAGCTAGGGCTAGTGTGGCCCTACATTATTTGTTTTTTTTTCGGCCATTCATTCTGTTTTCCTTCTTTCTCAGCCTCATTTTAATACATCTGGTTTCGGAAGTACTTCAAAGGTACCACAGAATGTAAAGTGCACTCTCACTTATGCCGTGTAGTTAGATGCCTGTACAATCGTAAGCAAGCTTAACACGAACGCTCTGCAGCGTGTCCTGAAACAGTTTGATTGATACTAGCACCACGTAGCTTTGGGTTCTGTTGCTGAGACGTTGCCCATGCATGCCAACATACTATCCAAGCACACCGAGGTATTATCTCCGCAACAGTGCCCAGCACTTCGTGGCTGGAATGTCGTCTGCGCAGAAGTCATTTGTCTTTTTTTTTCTGTGAACACTACATTTATTCACTGGTGCAAGAGTTTTAGGAACACATGCCCTGTCTTTTATGAGTTTGAGCATGCTGTGCATGCATCAAAACTCAAAACATGCTGCTGTGTGGGTCGTTTGATTTTGCAAGGTAGATGCAAAATTCAATTATGACACAGATTGCCTTCTTTCTTTTTAGTTCAGTTGTCCTGATCTTTTTCGTTTCTTCTCTTTCCATATGAGCCAGGGTGCGAACGGTATATTCGTACAGTTTGGCAGAATAAACCCCCATCTTTGTGCGTTCAGAGCCGCTGGATGTTCACTGTTTACTTGGCAAGAAGTTGTATGTATGCATGCTTCCTGCCACAGCTCTCCGCTGTCTCACACATTGTAGGAACCACAGTGAATGCTATAACATTTGCTGAGGAATATATGCGCCAAATAGTGCATTTTGTTGCTTTACAATATGACACCACACTGTGCTTAAAAAGCTGTATTATATGTGTTGTGTGGTGAAGAAAGTCATGTGGCTTTACTTGTAGCTACCGCAATGGTTACTGACTGATGCCAGCGGCAGCTTCTGCTTTGCTTCTAAGAAGTTGTTAGAGGATAGATATATTATGCAGTGATGGCGACAAAAATTTCCACTGGATGTTTAACAAAAGTCATCAGGACAGACATACATGCACACATAGCCCCTGTTGAAATGTATATTGAGGCTAAAAGTGCCATGATATTTGATCTGCCAATTTATTTATGGCTGAACAGCAATGTGTGTTCTTGTATTACCAGGCTATTTGCGATTGACGTCCAACTATATCTGCACCAGTTTCATCCTGACCAGATGAGATTTTGTCAGACCCTCGGCTTCATAAAGCCAAACTACATACAATTAATTTTTATGTGGTGCCAGGACACTTGAGTTGTCATTGAAGTAACCGACAAAATACAATCTCACTTATAGCCCGACATACGTGTCAACAGGGGCAGTGTGTACATGCATGTCTTTCCTCGTCACTGTTGTTTTAAGCATCCATGTAAATTTTCATCGCAATCACTACGTAATGTGCTTATCCACTCTCCAACAACTTCGTAGCTAAGTAGCAGCTGCTGCTGGCATGAGTCAATAACCGTTGCGGTAGCTGCATGTAAGGCACCGTTACTTTCTTCACCACACAGCACTCATTATTACTACTTTTTAGGCACAGTGTGGTGTCAAGTTGTGTGCATTGGTGACTGTAAGGCAACAAAATCACTATGTGTCGCACATCATGTTCCTCATTACATACGAAATTTCCAAGGAGCATGGCATACAGCATTCCTGGGTGACATTACGTACAACATTTCTAGGCGACATTACGTGTGGCATTCATACGGAGACATTACGTACGTTTCTACGAGACATTACGTACATCGTTTTACGAAACATTACGTATAACATTCCTAGGAGACATTACGTACGTTTCTAGGAGACGTTACGTACAACGTTCCGAGGAGACATTACGTAAACGTCTTTAAGAGAGATCACGTACAAAATTTTCAAGGAGACTCCGTTTAAGGAAATTGTTATAATTTGGAAAAGGAAAAGTATTCGGTGACACTTTACCTTCAGCTTCTTACGTAAACAGGGGCCCAGATTTTTAACAGTGTATTTAACCTCAAATTTCACTTTCGAGTGCAGTTTGAGACCGTTATTCACGTTACCAGGCAACATTGACCTTTAAGAATACTATGGGGTTCAAATCTTCCGTGAATTCTGCCCAGTACATCATCAACGACGTGAGATCGCGCGCGTTTATACTAAAGGGTCGATGAGAGTCATGGCGACTTGCAGCTCACTTTAATTTTACATGTACGCTGTGAATTTTTATTGTTTAATCACGCACAGGAGAAATCTCACACAGGCGCTACCTTGGAGGTCAAAATCCAGTGCCTATATATACGGGGTGGTCAGTGAACGGTTGTGCAGCGCGAGCAGTCGGTTTTTTCAATCAAGAAACTCGCTAGCAGACGCTGCCTGCGTCGGCGTCACGAGGCGAGAGAGGGGGGGGACCGTAGGAGAGAGGGGGAAGCGTAGGAGAGGAGAGGGTGAGGGCGCCCCTAAAATCGGAGACCAGCTGCACCGCCAAAGCCATCTAGCGTACCTTCACCCAACCGCCATATTGTACGCACGTCTATGGGACAGTGCCCTCTCGGAAACGAGGCGAGAAATGGAATGCGTACAGCGCCATCTAGTGTATCGTCACCCAACTGCAGTTTGCAAAGGGAACACTACGGGGTACAGAGGACGGTCGACGACGCCGCTCGACAACCGGCCAGGTCGCGCCATGAGGAGCTTGGCTCCTAATAAAATAGAGGAGATGAGAAGAAGAGGAGAGTGGCGCCCATGGCCGAGGACGTGGCGGGTGGCTTCAACAGCTGTTTGTCCATTCCATTGTCCTCAAGGTAGTGAACCACCTTGAAGACATGGGTGTGGCAGTGGGCAAGAAATAGGAGGTCCCTCTGTGCAGCCGCGGGAAGGTGACGGATGAATTTGAAACAATGGAGTGCTGTCACGGGAAAGGAGAGTGTAGATCAAAAGTACGAAAATGTGATGTGCACGCGAGTTCGGTTTTGTTTGTAATTTACTCCTTAAAGGGCCCCTCACCACGTCACGTGCGAAATTGTAGCTAGACACTGGAAGTTGATGCGTGCTCAATGAAGAGCGTTGGACCACAATAATTTTTCAAGTTGGTTCATTACAAGCTGCGAAACCATTATGCGAGAAGGCGTCATGCGCAGGCAAGGTCACGTGCGCATGACGTGCCTGGGCCAGGTCGTGCACGCTAGAAGTGTTGTGTCGTTTCGGGGTTCTCTGTAGTGTACTGCCTATTTCTTTGGGATGGATCTCTCAAGCGCGCACGTTTGGAGAGGCTGGCACGGATCACGTATCCTTGCCGCGACACACCGCGTCGCACAGCTGGAACTGTTGTTGGGGACAATGCACCAAAATCGCGCCAAGCGTTGTTAGGGCTGGTGCCGGCGCGACGTGGGAACGGCGAAAACACGAACGCATACGAAATGAAGGCAGATTAGTCTCACATCTCGCTGCGATTTGAAGTAAGAAATCAAAAATAAAAATGCAAACATATTCCGCTCGTGTGTTTTGTCATTTCTCTCGACTTTGATTCATCTATTTAAGCAACATAACACAGACATTACACACGTCGCCTCGAATAATTCACGCAGTGTCACGTGCTACTGCGAGCGATGTCAGAGCACCAATGTCTACGTAGAGGAGCGGCGTTAGAGCTCAGATAACTACGCAGGACCATTCCTTGTTGTACGTCAACCCCTCCATCCTGGGTCGCGCGCCTGCGAGATGGGCAACCGGTGTTCATTTTGAAATTTCACATTTTTCCGCGGCGCGTAACGTTGCAAATCTTGGCAGACGTGATCGTGAGCGCCCAGTTCATGCAAAACACTTGTCAGTTCAAAATGCTCAGACCTGGTGAGGGGCCCTTTAAAGGTGTTCATCGACAGAGTAGCAACTGACCCTACGCGATTAGACCCGGCCAATACGAGGCACCCCTCTCTTCTGGTTTTTTAGCGGTCTAACTACCTGTTTCTGTGCATGCCTAAAATAAAGAGATCCACGACTGTGTCGATTCCACGGTCGACACTTTACTCACCATGATAGAGAATAAAAGGAGAGGCTGTGTTCTACGAACCGTGCGGCAAAAAGGACAATTGCATGGCTATGTTCAACTGTTGGCACCTTTGTGCCATCGTGAGCAATAACATTTTTGAAGGTGAACATTAGGCAGAAGTCTGCCTGGTTGGGATAGAAACTGGATAAATGAGCAAACTCCAACCAAAAATTTATTTTAGAAAAACCCGACGTTTCGAAGACAGACCGGCTTCTTCTTCAAGGGTGAAAAGGCCCGAGATGTGAGGCGCTTATATACGCTTGCTTGCCGTGCATGAGAGGCTTGCCGTGACTCGTCGCAAGCCCTGGCAGTAGAGGGAGGGCAATGTCCCAGTGGAGCGGTTGATGTTTCCCGCTGTCTGCTGGATGTGCCAGGATTCGAGGAGGAGCCGCCGGCGAGGGTTCCTTTCTTTTTCCACAATCACCGCGTCGTCGCGACGGATGTGGTGGTCAAACCGCTCGCAGTGTTCTGCTACTGCGCTACATTCGCTGTTCAATTGACGGAGGTCATTTTTGTGCTGCCGCATTCTTTCGTGGAAATTGTTGGTTTCCCCAATGTAGGAAGCGGGGCAGTCGGCGCACACGATCCGGTACACGACGCCCTGAGCTTTTTCCGCAGGCGCGCGATCTTTGGGCCGAGGAATGAAGCTACCGATGGTGTTGGATGGCTTGCGGGTGACGTTGACTCCTGCCTATCTGAGTATACGGGCAATAGCCTCGCTGGCGCCGGCGATGTAGGGGATCGACACGCGGTGCCGTTGCGGCGACGTAGGTGACACGCTTTCTCCGTCTTTTCGCTTACGGAGGGCTCTGCGAATAAACGCTTTTGTATAGCCGTTGGTGCCGAGGTCACGGATTATTGTCTCCCTTTCTTCCTTCCACCGCTGTGGCGACGAGCTGATTCTTTCGGCCCTCCTAACAAGGCTTTGCAGCACGGAAAGCTTTTGGCAGACGGGGTGGTTCGAGCTGAAGTGGAGGTAGCGTCCTGTGTGGGTAGGCTTCCTGAAGACCGAGAAAGAAAGGCTTTGTCGTTGCCTTCTCGCCAGTACATCCAGAAACGGGAGAGCCGATTGTTCCTCCATTTCCGCTGTAAACTGTATGTCAGGCTCAACAGAGTTCAGACGGGCGAGTTGGTTGTTGACCTCGCCAGATTTCACCACACAGGAGCAATCGTCCACATAACAGCTTGGGTTTGGGGTCGAATCCGGTGGGAGCCCTCGTGATGGAAGAGATTGAAGAGCGGGCGCTTTCCGGATTTGACCGGAAACCGCTTTCCGGATTTGACCGGAGGCGTCATGCCCACGTGACTTTGCCTGCGCATGACGCCTCCTCGCATAATGGTTTCGCAGCTTGTGATGAACCAACTTGAAAAATTATTGTGGTCCAACGCTCTTCATTGGGCACGCTTCAACTTCCAGTGTCTAACTACAATTTCTCACGTGACCTGGTGAGGGGACCTTTAAGGAGTAAATTACAAACAAAACCAAACTCGCGTGCACGTAACATTTTGCGTACTCTTGATCTACAGTCTGCTTTCCCGTGACAGCACTCCATTGTTTCGCATTCGTCCGTCCCCTTCCCGCGGCTGCACAGAGGGACCTCCTATTTCTTGCCCACTGCCACACCTATGTCTTCAAGGTGGTTCACTTCCTTGAGGACAAACAGCTGTGGAAGCCACCCGCCACGTCCTCGGCCATGGGCGCCACTCTCCTCTTCTTCTCATCTCCTCTTCCTATTTTATTTCCCTCTCTCCATTCCATAGTAGACGTTGACTTGCTGCCATTTAGTGTTGCAGAAATAGCGTCTTTTCCTCTACTGAACCTCTCCTCCTTTAGCCGTTCGCGACATCTCAGCGCGTTGGCGTTAGATGTCCGGCGCGTCCCATTTTACGGCTGCTAGCGGTTGTTTTTCGGAAATTGGTTGAACTAGAAGGCTAGTTTGAACCCCATAGTATTCCTAAAGGTCAATGTTGCCTAGTAACATGAATAACGGTCTCAAACTGCACTCGAAAGTGAAATTTCAGGTTAAATAGATTTCATATAAGCACCCATTTGGAAAATAGGCATTTACAGCCACTTATACGCGTTTAGGCACGGTCGCCGAAAAGAGGCATTTATAGGCACTATAAAAACAGCATAAAAGTCCTTCTCAACCTCTAATTCGTGCTCATATATCAATGTGGCACGATAGGAACGCAAGGAACAAAATAGGCATTTGCCTAAAATCCGGTCTCTAGTTATCAGTCATGCGAGCCGGTCGCTATCCAAGGCAGAGGCCAACTATTCCACAGCAGAAAAGGAGTGCCTCGCCATCATCTGGGCTACGTCAAAGTTTCGCCCCTACCTCTATGGCAGGCCCTTCAAATCTGTGAGCGACCAGCACGCCTTGTGTTGGCTAGCTAACTTGAAGGACGCTTCAGGTCGTCTCGCAAGATGGAGTCTAAGGCTTCAAGAATTCGACATCACCGTCGTTTACAAGTCCGGACGAAAACACTCCGACGCCGACTGCATATCTCGAACCCCCCGTCTACCCGCCGCCGCAGGACGACCAGGAGGATGACTTCTTCTTGGGAACTATAAGTGCCGACGATTTCGCCGAACGACAACGAGCCCACCCGGAACTCAGGGGCCTTGTGGAGTACCTTGAAAGCAAGACCGCCTTTGTTCCGAAGGCATTCAAGCGAGGACTCGCTTTGTTTTTCTTGCGAAACGGCGTTCCGATAAAGAAGAATTTCTCGCCACTTCGAGCCAACTAACTTCTCATAGTGCCCTGAGCATTGCGACCAGAAGTACTCGAGGCACTACACGACGACCCAACGGCTGGATACCTCGGACTTTCTCGCACGTTCGTAAGAGCACAGGAAAAGTACTCGGACTTTCCCGCACGCTCGCAAGTGCACAGGAAAAGTACTACTGGCCGCGCCTTGCCGCCGAAGTCGCCCGCTACGTAAGGACGCCCCGAGACTGTCAGCGACGGAAGACATCGCCAACAAGATCAGCAGGCTTCCTTCAGCCGATCGAGCCTTCTCGGCGACCGTTCCAACAGATCGGGATGAACCTCCTGGGGCCGTTCCGAACGTCGACTTGCGCAAATAAATGGATCGTCGTAGCCACCGACTACCTCACCCGCTACGCCGAAAGAAAAGCCCTGCGCAAAGGCAGTGCCGCCGAGGTAGACAAGTTCTTCGTTGCGACCATCGTCCTTCGACACGGCGCCCCAGAGGTTCTCATCACCGACAGAGGTACGGCGTTTACGGCTCACCTAACCCAGGCGATCTTTCGACACAGCCACTCAAGTCACCGCCGGACCACCGCGTACCACCCACAGACCGACGGCCTGACCGAGCGTCTAAATAAGACCATCGCCGACATGCTGGCCATGTACGTCGACGTCGAACACAAGACGAGGGACGCCATCCTGCCGTACGTGACCTTTGAATAGAACACGGCCGTGCAAGAAACGACGCAGATGACGCCATACAAGTTGGTTACGGACGGAGCCCGGCAACGACGCTCGACGTCATGTTACCAAACGTTACCGACGAGGAAAACATCGACGTGACCGCCTACCTACAGCGTGCCGAAGAAGCACGAACGCTCGCCCGCCTGCGGATCAAGAATCAGCACACGACTGACAGCCGCTGCTACAATCTTCGACGATGCTTCGTGGAATACCAGCCCGGCGACCGCGTTTGGGTGTGCACGCCGATACGACGACGTGGACTTAGTGAAATACACCATCTCCCGCTAAAGGGAACCATGTGTAGAGGCGAAGCAGCGGGCGCTAACGCTTACACTGGCGGCGGCGTTGACGCTGGCGCTCATCGCATCTTGCGCACGAGAGAAAACTGGGGAGGCGCAAAGCACGCAGTGATGGACCGGTGTTTCCTACTGGAACATGCCGATCGCTGCTAATGTGCAATGAGAGACAGAAGACTTCGACTGGACACAGAGACCCGCAGTCCGCTGTTAGTTAGCGCGCACGCTGCGAATTTTAGATGCGAAGCATCTTATGCCCGGGGCCATGTCCGTCCCTCCCGCGTCCCGCGTCCGGCCTCATTCATGAAGTAGGGAAGCACCCATTATGCGAACCAGAACACTGTAGTAATTTGAAGGCCGTCAACCACTATCACAGTCATCAGAGTCATGGCCGAGAGCACAGAGAGGCTGCTTAACAATGGCTAGGCAGGTGGTGAATGTCGCCCAGGTTGACCCCATTCCTTGATCTTGCTTGCATGTGTTTGGAGGGGGGCTTAGTCCGTCCCTCCTTCCCGCGTCCCACACCACCACAGCGCATGCGCGTCCCCTCCCCCCTCTCTCTCCTACGCTCACCCCCCTTTCTCTCCTCTAGGAATCCGCTACTCTACGGAGCGGCCCCCCGCGTCCCACACCCCCCACAGCGTATGCGCGTCCCCTCCTCTATCCTCTCCTACGCTCACTCCCCCCTCTCTCCTCTAGGAATCATCTACTCCACGGAGCGGCGCCCGCGCCCCACATCCTCACAGCGCATGCGCGTCCTCTCCCCCCTCTCTCCTCTAGAAATCCTCTACTGTACGGAGCGGCTCCGGCGTCCCACATCCCCACAGCACATGCACGTCCCCTCCCCCTCTCTCTCCTCTCCTACGGTCCCCCGGTCCTTTCCTCTAGGAGTCCTGTGCGGAGCGGCGCGCACGGCAGGTCGTGTGACAGCTGCATACTCCGCTGGGGGGCGCCATGGTAGTTCCGCGGTATGAAAATGACGGAGCGCGCGCTCCTCATTCTCTCTCCTGTGCAGCGCCGCGATGAGCGCCCGGACCGCTGCCGTGAAATGAGAGCGGCGACGTTCCTCCTGCTCAAGCTAATTATCTCCCCGCTGCTTCGCATCCACACATGGTTCCCTTTAGCGGGAGATGGGGAAGTTTTAGATGCGAAGCATCTTATGCTCGGGGCTCTGTCCCACCCGCGTCCGGCCACTTTCATCAAGTAGGGAAGCGCCCATTATGCGAACCAGAACACTGTAGTAATATGAAGGCCGTCAACCCTAACACAGTCATCAGAGTCATGGCCAAGAACACAGAGAGGCTGCTTAGCAATGGCTAGGCAGGTGGTGTCTGTCGCCCAGGTTGACCCCATTCCTTGAGTCATGGCCGAGAGCAGAGAGAGGTTGCTTAGCAGTGGCTAGGCAGGTGGTGTCTGTCGCCCAGGTTGACCCCATACCTTAATCTTGCTTGCATGTGTTTGGAGGGGGCTTAGTCCGTCCCGCGTCCCACACCACCACAGCGCATGCGCGTGCCGTCCCCCTTCTCTCTCCTACGCTCACCCCCCTTTCTCTCCTCTAGGAATCGTCTACTCTACGGAGCGGCCCCCGCGTCCTCTCCCCCCTCTCTCCTCTAGGAATACTCTACTCTATGGAGCGGCTCCGGCGTCCCACATCCCCAGAGCGCATGCGCGTCCTCTCCCCCCTCTCTCTTCTTGGAATCCTCTACTCTACGGAGCGGCTCCCGCGTCCCACACCCCCACAGCGCATGCACGTCCCGTCTCTCTCCTCTCCTACGGTCGCCCCCGTCCTTTCCTCTAGGAATCCTCTACGGAACGACAGGTGGTGTGACAGCTGCATACTCCGCTGGGAGCGCCACGGTAGTTCCGCGGTATGAAAATGACGGAGCGCGCGCGCCTCATTCTCTCTCCTGCGCAGCGCCGCGATGAGCGCCCGGACCACTGCCGTGAAATGAGAGCGGCGGCTTTCCTCCCCGCTCAAGCTAATTATCTCACCGCTGCTTCGCATCCACACATGGTTCCCTTTAGCGGGAGATGAGGAATTTTTTTAGATGCGAAGCATCTTATGCTCTGGGCTCTGTCCTCCCGCGTCCCCCCGTCCCGCGTCCGGCCACTTTCATGAAGTAGGGAAGCGCCCATTATGCAAACCAGAACACTGTAGTAATATGAAGGCCGTCAACCCTAACACAGTCATCAGAGTCATGGCCAAGAACACAGAGAGGCTGCTTAGCAATGGCTAGGCAGGTGGTGTCTAGCGCCCAGGTTGACCCCATTCCTTAATCTTGTTTGCATGTGTTTGGAGGGGGCTTAGTCCGTGCCGTCCCCCCTCTCTCTCCTACGCTCACCCCCTTTCTCTCCTCTAGGAATCGTCTACTCTACGGAGCGGCCCCCCGCGTCCTCTCCCCCTCTCTCCGCTAGGAATACTCTACTCTACGGAGCGGCTCCGGCGTCCCACATCCCCAGAGCGCATGCGCGTCCTCTCCCCCCTCTCTCCTCTTGGAATCTTCTACTATACGGAGCGGCTCACGCGTCCCACACCCCTACAGCGCATGCACGTCCCCTCTCTCTCCTCTCCTACGGTCCCCCCCCCGTCCTTTCCTCTAGGAATCCTCTACGGAACGACAGGGGGGTGTGACAGCTGCATACTCCGCTGGGGGGCGCCACGGTAGTTCCGCGGTATGAAAATGACGGAGCGCGCGCGCCTCATTCTCTCTCCTGCGCAGCGCCGCGATGAGCGCCCGGACCACTGCCGTGAAATGAGAGCGGCGACTTTCCTCCCGCTCAAGCTAATTATCTCCCCGCTGCTTCGCATCCACACATGGTTCCCTTTAGCGGGAGATGGGGAATTTTTTAGATGCGAAGCATCTTATGCTCGGGGGCTTTGTCCGTCCCTCCCGCTTCCCGCGTCCGGCCACTTTCATGAAGTAAGGAAGCACCTATTATGTGAACCAGAACACTGTAGTAATATGAAGGCCGTCAACCACTACTACAGTCATCAGAGTCATGGCCGAGAGCACAGAGAGGCTGCTTAGCAATGGCTAGGCAGGTGGTGTCTGTCGCCCAGGTTGACTCCATTCCTTGATCTTGCTTGCATGTGTTTGGAGGGGGCTTAGGCCGTCCCTCCTTCCCGCGTCCCACACCCCCCCACAGCGCATGCGCGTCCCCCCTCGATCCTCTCCTACGCTCACTCCCTTTCCCTACTCTAGCAATCATCTACTCCACGGAGCGGCGCCCGCGTCCCACAGCGCATGCGCGTCCTCTCCCCCCTCTCTCCTCTAGGAATCCTCTACTCTATGGAGCGGCTCCGGCGTCCCACATCTCCACAGCGCATGCGCGTCCTCTCCCTCTCTCTCCTCTAGGAATCCTCTACTCTACGGAGCGGCTCCGGCGTCCCACACCCCCCACAGCGCATGCACGCCCCTCCTCCTCTCCTACGGTCCCCCCGTCCTCTTTTCTAGGGATTCCCCTATGGAGCGGCGCGCACGACAGGGGGTGTGACAGCTGCATACCACGCTGGGGGGCGCCACGGTAGTTGCGCGGTATGAAAATGACGGAGCGCGCGCGCCTCATTCGCTCTCTTGTGCAGCGCCGCGATGAGCGCCCGGACCGCTGCCGTGAAATGAAAGCGGCGACGTTCCTCTCGCTCAAGCTAATTATCTCCACGCTGCTTCGCATCCACACATGGTTCCCTTTAGCGGGAGATGGGGAATTTTTTATTTCTGACGCGGTGAATTTCGATTGAAGTGGTGCAGATTCGTTAGAGAATAAGTCTGTGAGGCGTTTTGAGTAGGTTTAAGCCGTTGAGAGTCAACTGTATGATTATACCGTGCCGCGAGCGAGTTCTACTTTGTGGATGTATTATATTTACAGCACCGGCTTTCTGCTCGAAGAACGCGCAATATTTCCAGCTCTTTCCTTTCCAGGAAGAGCAGCAACACTTCGAGGGCACAGTTAATTTTTTCTCGCGCTGTAGGTATCGGCTTTTCTAACGCGATTTGTTTACGCCACGCCGTCGCATCGGCTACCGCTCTTACATGAAGCCGTGTGTTGACGTTTAGTGGTTAGTTCCATTTCATGGCACGGACGGCTTTGTTTGCTGGCTTGAAACTTATCTCAATTGTTTTTCAACTGAATACAGATAGCGCGTGATCAGGATCGAAATTGCGCCGTGTGTATCTGCACAACAGACTATTTGGCGACCTACTCTTCGTTTCTTCGTAGGCACCAACTCTTGCTTTACTATTCGTCGCCGCGGTACTTTGAGCTGCGGTAGATAGAAATGTTACATGGGGCTGTTTATCGGATAAAAATATTGTCATTGTTGGAATAGCCGTAGGCTACGTACCTTCAGTTCATAGCCGAGCTCGAGCATCGGCGACGATTGCGCTTCATTCGCCAGAAAGGAAGTGTTCTAACATACCCGAGAACACGCGGAAGGCACAATTAAGCTTGCGAGCCATAAACGCCGCTGCTCCTCGCCAACAGGAAAACGATTTAACTTGGAAGAGTCCGCAGCCGCAAAGACTCCGTGTCTGGTGATGCACTTCGCATTTTTCTCCCGACAGCAGTGTCCTTTTTCTGTAGTTGTTACTACACCCAAAAACAACACAGTGGTTCCCTGTTGACTTATTACTTGCCGGCATGGCAATGAAAAAGAAAAGAATCCGCAAGTTGACCTACAACACGCAAAAATTCCTCGACATTGACACACATCCCAGCGTCAACACACGCACTCCAAGCCAGCGAGCACGAGCCAGAAAGGAGGAAAGCGCTGTTGCCAGACTGTCCTCCTCGCCCGCAGCGCCACCGAAAACCGCGTAGCGGCGGCTGTTGGAACTGCACGCGGGCTCGCGTAGTAGACGCATCCTTTCACTGCAAGCATGGCGGAAGTGCGCGCGTGCAATTTGCCGCCCGTGCCCGTCCAACATAATTACTTTTGCGGTGATAGTGTACGCGAAGGAGCCGTACTTTATAATAGTGAAAATGTGTCCGATGTCAAAGCTGTATGGGACGACACTGTCAGCATACGAGCCAAGTGTTTGCCACAGACAAGCGTCAACAAGCTTTTCTACGAAGTGGAGCTCATCGTAAGTACGCCGCTTTCTTTATAACGTCCCGACCCAGTAAACCACATATATCACATCAACATCCAGGAGATGTTCTCAATGGAACCTTAGACATACCCGTCAGATGTTCTTTTTTATCCGTGTAACTAAGAATCAACGTTGCCACAAGCAACAATTCTCCGCCCAAATCATGTTGACAAAACGTTGTCCACATGTCGCATCTGGACACTTGAAACATGCTATCAACATCCTGTTCTAGGAAGGAATGTCAGATTTACGTCGCCTTCATGCATATGTGACGTACTGTGGAGATGTGCTGGCTACTATACGTGGTCTTCCCTTGGAACCTCAATAAGTAAATAATGTGCCCACAGAGTTCTCAGAGCTTACTACTGCCAATAATGCAATCTATATATACTTGCATGAGATGCTAATGTAAGCTCTCAGATCTCTGTGGGCACATAATTTACCAATTTGCAATAGTCGTGTAAAGTTATAGGTAAAAAAAACAGTTGTAGATACTCGTACACAGTTTATTCTTCATAAACGCTATCACTTGCAAAAGGTAGTAGACAGTAACATCTAACACTTTTCAGCAAATGGTAGTGGCTGATAATTGCCCACAAAAACATTTACGCTGTAAATAGACAACTTTACATAATATACAGGCATGCACCTGCTCACATAAGTTGGCATGTTTTCAATGAGTGTGACGACTGATTTACAGCAGCCTTTTAAAGAAAATTTACAAAGCAAAGACACTTTATGTGTCTTCAGAACAAGGCTATCTTGATTCACGAAGTACTTGTAATAACAGGCATGTTAAAAACACTTGATGCTAAAGAAAAAGATTCACAAGCGAATACATGTAAGTGCAACACTGAACAAAAGTGTCTGTACTGACGTGACCCAGCAAATACATAGGAATAGCAGCATCTGGTATACTAGTACATATACTTAGCTTTAGCAGGTTAGTACATTAACAAGTTCATCATGTACACTGTGAACAAATCATACAACAAAAATGAAATTACAAAAAATATTGAGCAACACCCTCTGCAGCAAAAAAAATGTTCGGCAGATCCCACGTACCATGGGAATTGATATCATGCGAAACATGAGGAGAGTTGGCGACTGTGGTGAAATTTTTTTGTTGAGTGAAACATTACGAAATGACACTAAACATATGTACAAGTGTTATGCGCACGCACATGCATGTTGAACAGTCGCATCTGTTTTATATAACCAGTGCTTTACAATGTATGTTGAACAGTCGCATATGTTTTATATAACCAGTGCTTTACAATTGCGTAACGATGCCAAGAGTAACATGGGTATTACCAACACCAGAAGTGGTAAGCTGAAATGTAGCGCTCGTGCTTGCGAGGATGGCAGCCCTGGATAGCGTTGATGATGATATATGTTGTTTTTTGTTGGCGCAAGGGCCAATGGAAGGCCAAATAGCGCCAGTACATGATGACGAGTGCGAACAATGATTATGTTAAGTGGCTGTAAAGGGGCCTAAAATTCCTCGCCGTAAAGGCGGGTAAAACATATAGGTATTAAAATCATGACAGTGACATGAAATGTGTGCAGTGAAAATGATTGGCAAACGGTTGTGGTTAAAAGACTGCAGAGATGGTATGAGCACGAATGTCTCGTGAACCGCCCTTGTGACCAAGGGCTGTGAGACAGGTGCTTTCTATGATGTAGCTACCACAGCAGCAATCTCTGTTCAGAGATTGCGCTGCGGATTACCAGGGTAAATTACGTGAAAACAATGTAGATCTTTTAAAAACGCGAACAGTGAATCATGTTTGAAAAGCGGATCCCTACCGATGAACATTTCTGGATGAAGAGGCATTTGCTCTCGGTAGGGTAATGGGAAATGTTTTTTTCTAATAGGATCTAATTCATTGCATTGAATGAGAATATGAGGAACAGTAAGGGGTTCACCACATTTCTCGCACATAGGTGGATCACCACCGGACAGAAGGTAAGAGTGTGTACTATATGTGTGTCCTATTCTAAGCCTGGTTAGTGTTACTTGTGTGCGGCGGGACCTCGATACTGGTGGCCAGTTTCGAAGACTTGGCTTGATAACATGTAGCTTATTTTGTGTTTGTCTGTCCTATGAGCGCTGCCAATAAGCCCTCAGCTTTCGTTTTAGGAAGGGTTTTAGGTCTAGCGCCGGCACAGCTATGGATGTATCAGATGCATTTTCGTGGACGAATGCAGCTAGCTGGTCTGCCAACACGTTTCCTTCAATCTCGCGGTGTCCTGGCACCCAGCATATCACGACATGTTGTTTAGATGTGTAAATTGTGCATAGCAGTGAGTACAGCGAGACGATTAAAGGATTTTTGTGCGTTTTAAGATTTTTCAAAGCTTTTAGAACGCTTAAGGAATCCGTGTATATAACAGCGTGGTGTAAGCTTATTTCCTTAATGTGTTTAACAGCCGCCAGTATCGCATATGCCTCTGCTGTAAAAATGCTTGAGTTCGGGTGGAGGACGCCGGCATTCGAAAAGGACGGACCGACCGCCGCGTAAGACACACCAGCGTGGGACTTCGACTCATCCGTAAAGAATTCGGGGCAATTATATTTGTGCTGAAGTTCCAGGAAGTAGGTACGAATATGTGCAATAGGCGCGTGTTTTGTAACTTCGTCGAGAGAGAGAGAGAATAAAAAGAGAGAAAGGCAGGGAGGTTACCCAGAAGTGTAGCATCCGGTTTGCTACCCTGCACTAAGGGGAGGGGGAAAGGGAAAAGAAAGATGGAAAAGGAAAGTGAAGAGGAGAGTAGACGCGCGAATAAAAAAGAAAAAAAAAGAAAAAAGAGGGCAGGGCGCTATAGCCTATTCAATAGGCCACTGCCATGCAAAAAGTTCAGTGAGGCCTTGACCGACTTTCTCTGTGAAGACAGTTCGCGTCGGCATTCGAGCACTGACTGTTCTGACAAGGGTCTGTCGTCAAGGCGGGCCAACACAGCAGCTAGCGGCCGTCTATGCGCGCTGTAGCGAGGATAGTGACAAAGCACGTGGTCAATAGTTTCATCGCTGCCGCAATGGTCGCAAGCAGCACTGTCTTCCATGCCGATTCGGAATGCTAAAGATTTGGTAAAAGAGACACCAAGCCACAGTCGGCAAAGCACCGTTGTCTCGAGTCGAGAGTCCGGACGGAGGCCGAAGTCGACGAGACGGGTCCAGCCTAGGCAGACGCGTGTGCCGTAAACTTGCTGCGTTCCACAGTGATTTAACATCTTCATTTGCAATCGCTCGTATTTTCATGGCAGCATCAGTCCTTGAGAAAGGGATGGCTTCTTGTATTCCGTCTTCGTGCGCAGATCTAGCAGCTGCGTCGGCATGTTCGTTGCCCAATATGCCGCAGTGACTTGGAAGCCACTGAAACGTCATGTCATGTCCTTGGATGAAGAGGTGGTGGAGGAGCTCTCTGATTTCCAACACTAGTTGTTCATGATGTCCCCGACGTAAGGGGAACATCAAGCACTGTAATGCTGCCTTGGAATCCGTGAACACGCTCCATTTCTTGGCTTGTTGATGGTGAATTACTTTAAGTGCGCTTCGTAGAGCAGCAAGTTCCGCAGCTGTCGATGTCGTCTGGTGAGATAGCTTGATCTTCATGGTGGTTGCTGTTGCAGGGAAGATCACCGACCCTGCCGACCCATCCACAGTGGTTGAGGCGTCAGTATATAGATGGTTATGCTCGCTGTACGTCTCATACAGCAACAGAAGAGAAAGCTGCTTGAGCGCTGGAGACGAGAGCCGGGCTTTTGACCGTATGCCTGGAACCGTGAGTCGAACCTGTGGATGAGTCATACACCATGGGGGAGTTGGAACTCTGGTTGGAGCTGTATACCCTGTTGGTAGGCGTGCCCGGTAGGACAGGACTGTCTGAGAAAATGAGGCAACAGGTCGGTCTTCTGGCAGTGAAGCTAAATGATGGGCAGAGGCGCGAGCAAGATGCCTTACGTGTGCTCTGAGCGCTTGCATTACAATATGCGTCTTGGCCGGGTAGTCATTTGCAATCGCAATTGTCTCAGCTGTTGACGAACGTCGCGGTAGCCCCTGACAAACTCTGAGAGCCATAGCCTGAACGCTTTCGAGTATACGAATGTTGGTCCTGCAGGTATTGGTCAGCACAGGCAAGCTGTATCGCAAATAGCCGAGAAAAAGCGCCTCGTATAGTTTCATCATTGCAGGTACTGAGGTCCCCCAGGTTTTCCCTCCAAAATACTTGAATAAGTTTGCAATGTCTGTCAGGCGCTTCTTCAAGTATGCCACGTGAGGACTCCAGCAGAGGTCCCTATCGATTATTACGCCAAGAAATCTGTGCGTCCTGACATAAGGTATGACTTGGCCGTCGATAGATATAGGGTATGGTCTCATTGGCTTTCGGCTAAAAGCAATCAATGCGCATTTCGCTGGCGATATCTTCAGCCCTTGTTCACTGAGGTACACCGATACCAATGTCGCAGCTTTCTGAAGCCTTGCGCGTACCTGAGGCCGTGTCACGCCAAATGCCCAGACGCAGATGTCATCAGCATACATTGATAACTTGACCACACTCGGTAGTCGTTCCACCAGGCCAATGAGAACGAGGTTGAAGAGGGTTGGACTCAGGACGCCACCTTGCGGAACTCCACGGTGCGTGGGATGTTGGGAGGTTGGACCATCTTCAGTGTTCACAAATAGAGTCCGTCCTTGCAAATAACTTCGTCGAAGGATACATCACAGTCTATGAGCTGCCATTGCCACGGCGGCGGCTGTACAGCGGGCGCCATTACGCGGTGTTCAAAAAGCGGGACTTCCATTTCTTCGGCAAAACGTCGCACACGTAGCGAGTATGGCGCCCTTGATGCAGGACGGTTATGAAATAGCTGAGAACTAGATAAGTCATTCACAGCACTGTATGTGGGATGTTCATTGTTTGCATTGACTTTGAGAAAATAGACAAAGGAAATGTAACATCTCTGCAGATGAAGGGACCACTGGTTTGATTCGGCGTAAAGGCTTTCCACAGGGCTTGTCCGAAAAGCACCCGTAGAAAGGCGAATGCCTAGATGGTGGACGGGGTCCAGCATCTTCAATGCGCTCGGTGTCGCAGAGTGATAAACTATGGCCCCGTAGTCTAGGCGTGTGGGTATGAGACTTCTGTAGAGATTCATGAGACATTTGCTATCACTTCCCCATGATGTGCGAGACAAAACCTTCAGAATATTCATAGTTTTCAGGCACTTGTTTTTTAGGTATTTTATATGTTGTACAAATGACAATTTGGCGTCTAGAATTACACCTAATGTGATAACAGCATGAACTGAGTGGACCAGTGTGTACTGCGCATGTCTTGTGTTAGAACCATCGCCACCAAGTGAATCGATAAGCAACCCACCGTACCTACATATACTCGTATTGTTTGTTCAATAAAGCATTCTTGCAAAAGCTGCTGCGGCGTCCACGTCGGTTATTACACTGGCGACGAGGCACGGTTGCGCCCATGCGGGAGGGGCGGTTCCGGCAGGATGGCCATCGGCGTTCGCATCGGTGAGTTTCACCTGAAGAGCAACTCTTCATGGGAAGACCACGTTGAGCGTATCGAGTTATGCTGCGCAGCTAACAAGCTCACAGAAGACGCCGACAAGAGGGCAGCGTTGCTGAGTTGCTGTGGGGAAGAGACCTACTCCCTGATAGCCACCCTCGTAAAGTCTCTTAGACCACCGAACGCCGACTATCAGTCCATCGTAGAGGCAGTGAAGAACCACATCAACCCGAAGCCCTCCGAGCTGTATGCGAGGTATGTCTTCTCAAAACGAGATCAGCACGACGGCGAGACAGTCGCTGACTATGTTACAGCTTTACGCAAGCTGGCCGCGAACTGTGGATTCAGCGACAAGCAACTACCGCTTGACATAATGCTCAGAGACCGGTTAGTTTTTGGGATTTCCGACAGTATAGTGCAGCAGCGCCTGTTGGCCGAGAAGAACCTGACCTTTGCGACAGCCTACGACCTGGCAGTCACAGCCGAATCTGGTGCAAAACATCAAAAAGCTATCGGAAGTCAGCGTCAGAAAAGCCCAGATGTCACAGCTAAGGTGGGCACGCAACGTCTGAAGAAAGCACAAAAGGAAAACGCTTCAGGCGCGCAGTCGGAACAACGGTGTTTCCGGTGCTCAGGCAGCCACGCTGCTTATCGCTGCAAGTTTAAAAGCGCAGTATGCTTTAACTGTTCCGGCAAGGGTCACATAGCCAAGGCGTGTCGAAAGGAAAAAAGTGGGCTGGTGAACCACCAGCTGGAAAGTACAGCAAGTTTAGCGCAAACTGAATATGATGACTTGCAAAGTATTAGCCAATTAACCAGCAGTTGTCCCAAGTTTATGGTTACCGTAAGCATTGGCGGAGAAACGGCACCGATGGAAGTGGATTCCGGAGCAGCTAGATCAATTATGAGCGAAAAGTCGTTCAGGAAACTGAAGGTGGCAACAAGCATTAAGCTTGGAAAAGCAGACGCACAGCTCGTAACTTGGACCAAGGAAGGACTAGACGTCATCGGAAAAGCTACACTTCCAGTGAAGTTTAAAGAGCAGGACTGCAAGCTGCCACTTCTCGTTGTAAGGTACGACGGTAGCACACTTCTTGGGCGTGACTGGTTCAAGGCTTTGAACATCAGCGTTACTGGACTTCACAGCATCAGCCAGAGTGCATAAGCGGTTATCGAAAAATGCTCCAGATCTTTTCGGCGAAACGTTTCCCGGTGCAGCCCTACCGCCAGTACACATTGAACTGAAGCACGACGCCCAACCAAAGTTTCTTAAATGCCGCAGCATTCCTTTCGCTCTTAAGGATGATGTCATCGCCAAGCTGGATAAACTACAACGTGAGGGTGTTCTAGAGCCAACACAGTATTCGGAATGGGCCACTCCTGTGGTGATTGTGCGAAAAAAGAACGGTTCGCTGAGAATATGCGGTGACTACCGAAGCACAGTCAACCAAGCGGTAAGAAACAACGTTTACCCTTTACCTACTAGCAAAGAACTGTTCGCAAGGCTAGGAAAAGGCCGTATTTTTCAAAAATTGACTTGACGCAGGCGTACCAGCAACTTGCGGTGGATGATTCTTCAGCAGATGTGCTTACTATCAACACTGTAAAGGGCCTGTACAAAGTGCGACGTTTGCCGTTCGGTGTGTCGGTGGCACCCGGATTATATCAAAGAACAATGGATACATTGCTTGCAGGTTTACCGCAGGTGGCGGCCTACCTTGACGACATTCTGGTGGCAAGCGAAGCGGCTGAGGAACATCACAAGGTCCTGAATGAGGTTTTCAACCGACTCTCGAAGACCCAACTGCGTGTTCAAGGTGCCAAGTGCCAGTTTTTCAAGGAGAGCCTGCAGTATTTGGGACACCGAATAGATGGAAGGGGCACCCACCCGTCGAAAAGCAAAGTCGAGGCCATTCATCAAGCACCTACACCACAGAACAAAAAGGAGCTTCAAGCCTTTCTAGGTATGGTGAATTTTTACAATCGCTTCCTAAAAGGCCGTTCTGAAGTCGCTGAAGTGTTATGCCGCCTACTAGACAGTGACAGTACGTGGAAGTGGGGTGAAGAACAGCAGCGAGATTTCGAAGGACTCAAGACTCTGCTGACGTCAGAGTCACTTTTAGTGCACTACAATCCCGATGCACCATTAATGCTGTCTTGCGATGCATCCCCGGTGGGCGTGGGAGCTGTGTTGGCTCACAGAGGTGCTGAAGCGCTAGAGCAAACCTGTTGCTTACGCATCAAGAACCCTCACTAAGACGGAGCGTAACTACGCCCAGATTGACCGCGAAGCACTCGCCATTGTGTATGGCGTTCGTCATTTTCACCAGTACCTCTGCGGCCGGCAATTCATCATTTTTACCGACCACAAGCCACTTCTAGGCATCTTTCAACGAGATAAGCAGATCCCGGTAGTTCTGTCGCCGCGCATGTTGCGCTGGTCTTTATTGTTATCTGCTTATTAATACAAATTGGAGTATAGAAAGACGCAAGATCACGGAAATGCTGATTGTCTTAGCAGGCTGCCAATACCCGGAGACCGGCCAGACATCGAGCCGCCAGGCGACGTCCTTATGCTGGAAGCAGTCGAGTACCCGCCTGTGAGTGCAGAAGACGTCGCATCAGCCACTCTGCGTGATCCTTGTCGATCTCGGGTGAAGAAATGGGTCAGGGACGGCTGGCCAGAACAAGGTGTGCCCTCAGAGTATGTCGCCTATCAGGTGAGGCGCAAAGAGTTGTCACTGCACCGCGACTGCCTCTAGTGGGGTAATAAGTTGATACTACCAGACGAACTCAGAAAAATTGTTCTCTGCATTTTGCATGCAAACCATCCTGGCATTACGGCCATGAAAGCTCTGGCAAGATCATTTGTGTGGTGGCCGAAGATTGATGCTCAGATCGAAGAGTTTGTTCGGCATTGTAAACCATGCCAAACAAACAGGCAAAGCGAACCTAAGACGCCTGTTCACTTCTGGACGAAGCCCGAACGTCCATGGGGTAGAATTCACTTAGATTTTGCAGGGCCAGTTCAAGGTGTTTTTCTTTCTTGTTGTCGTGGACGCGCTATCAAACTGGGCTGAGACAGAAATCGTGCCATCGCTTCACTCGTCAGTGGTGATCGATAAACTGCGCAGGATGTTTGCTTCGTACAGATTACCGGAGTTGGTCGTTTCGGATAATGGGACGGCGTTTTCAAGCCAAGAAATGCAATCTTTCTTAAAGCGAAACGGTGTCCGCTACATGTATACAGCGCCATACCATCCCGCAAGCAACGGGAGGGCCGAGCGCATGGTGCGCGAGCTAAAGTGTGCGCTTCGAAAGCAGAGCCAGGGCACAGTGGCGTGTAAAGTCTCTCGTTTTTTATTCAAGCAGCACTCCACGCCGCACACGGAAACCGGGGAGAACGCCAGCAGAACTCATGCTTGGAAGGAGCTTTCGTTCTGCCTTGTCAAGCATGCAGCCCGGCGTCGAAGACGCAAGGTGCACGAGACAGCCAAAGTCGACATTCAAGGGTGGTGATCCTGTGTACGTGCGGAACTTCTCTCGTGGTTCAAAGTGGCTAGCCGCGCACGTACTAAGGTCCTTAGGGCACGTCATGTACGAAGTGCAGACTGCTGGCGGTGCGATACACAGACGTCATCGTGACCATGTGCGCAGAGCATGGAAGTCTGCCCCACCAGACACCGCTGACCCTCACTTCCAGTTTCCGGCGACGCCAGCTACGGTGCCCAGATCGCCTGTGCGAGAAGCTACTATGCCAGCCGCTAATGGGCCGACGTCGACTGTACCTGATTCAGCGCAAGCATGCCGCCGCTCTACTCGTGCACGACGACCTGTGCTCCGCTATGGCATTGACTGCTAGGGGGGAAGGGATGTGATAACAGCATGAACTGAGTGGACCAGTGTGTACTGTGCATGTCTTGTGTTAGAACCATCGCCATAGAGAAAGGGAACTTGGTAAAGAGCGGACACTCCCATAGAGCCATGCGGCCGAATTAGAGTGCAAAGAGGGCTTCCCCTCTCCTGAAATGCAGTGGGACACCAAGTGGTCGCTTATGATACTTTGCGAGTTTCGGTTCTGGTTCCGTGCGTGTAAAAATTTTTTTAGGACAAGGTGCAGCGAGTTACCGGTTTCGGTTTAAAGCGCGCGCAGTTTAAACGTTCTGACGTGGTGCAGTGCGTGCTAGGGTCCCCGTCCCCTCCCCCCCCGCTCGCATATTGCGTTCATTTGCACTGTGGCAATGTTAAGCGAGGATTTATTTTTTATTTTTTTTCCCTTTTCTGATCACGTGCATACACGCTTTTGAATAAGCACGAAAGCATACAAGACAAGCACAAAGCACAGACAATGGAGAAATGCTTTATTTTGTAGTACGGACGTTTTCAAAGACACACAGCGCAATACAAACTGAACGAAAGATATCCGAAGCAGACCAATCAATACAGAAGGTAGCTAAAAGAAGTACATGTACCAAAATGTTTTAAAAACAATTGGTTTATGTGTCATACACATGTGGTGCAAGAAGGTAACTTATAGAGATATTTGCGCTTGAGAACAAGGCAAACCTTCCAACATAAAAAATATATAAGCCGTGTGCGACATTTGCACTGTTGTGCAGACAGTGATACATGCGAAACGTAAAGAAAGTTGCATGAATACGTTTCCACTAGGCATGCAAACAAATGAACAGCATGTATACCTAACACATATAAAGCGACTTGGGAAAGCTTGTGTACACTTGTGGTTATGTTGTTTGTCTCTTAGTAGAGTGCTGCACATTCTAGCTATCTGCAAGTAGGCCCTGTTTTGGTTCTTCTGTCACATTTATCAGTGACAATGCCCCATGACGACAGACGGATATGAAAAGGCACTACAAGTGATCTCACACTCTATGCAGCACACACGTTAGTGTATTGACAGGCGGTTGAGGTAACATTTTTAGAACAGATGTAAGTACAAAGTACATATGCAAAAGCTTTGTTTGCACAAGCCAGGAGACAATTTCCATGATCTGATCCACGCGAGTTGGTCTCGCAGAAAGTTTACCAGCTCGTAATTTCTCCTAATGGCATGATGACACTTTTGGGCATTCTTTTTGGGAGATGAGCTATTGAGTGAGTCGAACACTTTATCCATACGCTCACAGAAATGGGCTGTAGCCATAGCTGCTGCGGGGAGCTCCTTTGTGTACACCATAGCCATGATTGCCACACTAACACATGCACTTAGCACCTGTACTGCCATGCTTACTTTCATGTTACAAAAAGGCTTCTGGTAGACGTGCCTCTCGGTCAGCTTAGGCGCGAGTTTAAACCGCAATTCGTGAGTAGACTTATAAAGGGCTTCAATAACTTCATCTCCTATGAACAACTTGTGTGCTTGCAGGTTGTTTCGCGCGGTTTTGATTAGGTGTGGCACATCAAAGACAAAGTACACCCTTTCACCAGCAACCTCAAAATAAGGACGTTGAATTGTAATTCCAAGCATATGAGAAAGGGCAACGTTTGAGGCTCCTTGGTCACAAATTAAACGTTTAACTGCGATTCCGGCGTGTCCAAGGTTGTTTATAATTCAGGCAAGCAAATCCTTTGTAACACTTCCTGGCGTAGATACGTGTCCTATTGTAAATGCGATTGGCTGGACCCACCTCCTAGGAACACCAGCGAGAAGGACAACCATGGCTCTGTCAGCGATATCTGGCGTTCGAGCTGTTCCATCGTCAGCAAAGCCTTGCACGAGATCTTGAGTTACATCATAGGACAACTTCTTCAAAATCACTTCACCGAATATGAGTGAACACACCCTGTCGCGCTTATCCCATATCTGCATACAAACTGACACACACTCAATAACCCCTGGAATCACACCTGGTGACATTCGAATATTTCCTAACCAATGCCTCAGTGAGCGCTGCATAGGCAGACAAAAAATGGGCGCTAGAAAGCGGTATGCTCTGGGGCCCCTGAAGTTTAAGTGCAATGCAAATTTCTTTAGCCATGCCGGAAGCCTTTTCCCCTGACCCCTATTCATAACTCGCACATGTGCACAAAGGAGACTGAAGACCTCTTCGGTCACGAAAGGACGAACGACACCCAAGGCCTTGGCAATCGATGGAGGTAGCTCCCTCTGCTGTTTCCACAACCTTTCAATGGTCTTGCGGCAGGAGGCGACCCTTGACTGCGGGCGTTTGATGGTGCGACGAAATTTCCGCGACGGCGACTTCATTCCTCCGCAGGGAGCTGCAACGGGAAATGCTTAATATCAATATAACAGGAATACAAAGTAGTGTGTGATGAGACGTTACATTTTTAGAACACTACATGAGCCGCTTCGTAAAAAATTACCTGCAAACACACACCTACACAACCCGGTACTGCTGTTACTAGCATTTGCCACAACATGAGCTCACGCTGACGTCACTTATGCGAGATCATTGCTGAGAATTTTTTCTGCAGTTTTTTTAACGCTTGTGTGGCATCGTCCAATTACCTACTTTTTTATATACTACAACCTGGACACCATTACAATCATCGAAAACTCAATAAATCATACTTTAAAAAACAGTCGTTACAATCCATTTTAAAGCTCTGCACTAATACACAGCATGTTTTCTTATTGAAATTACTGCACTACAATAAAACACTTCACATCGGGGCTCACCTGTTGTCCTGTGGGATGCGGAAGAAGCTCGTTCCGGGCTTCTTGCAAGTGCGGCCGTTGTTACTTCACCACGCCACACAACAGTAGGGGTTGTACGGCCGACGACTGAACATCTGAAAAGATTATTTAGAGTCATGTCGGTGTCGTAGTGACAGCATACGAAGTTATTTTGGGGTCATTGGCAGAGACCGAATATGCAACTAGAACGACTACCCTGAGTTATGCAAACGCGATGTCGTTCGCAAAGACATCCGTACTAAAATGCACCGAATTCTGAAAGAGTGGGCATTAACCATTGGCGCGTCTTCTAACAAGTAACTCGAGCCACCCATGCCATGCATAGCTTAGGCTTTCTTGCCCTGGCCCTTCCACAAGCGAACTTGCTGCGCAGTTTCCCAGAAGCGTACTTCGAAATATTCTTTAGCAAAATAGGCAAGCCACACACACCAATGACCAACACCGAGAACTCTTTTCTCTCGTGTGGAGTGCCTAGCTACGCCCAAAACGCGTTAACAATGCCGAAACCTTGGGCCTCGGGATCGTACGTTACATGCTTTTCATTTCATGTAACTTTAACCCACTTCGCTTTCAAAAAAGTAGCAACGACTCACAATTGGTACGTAACTAATTACACAAAGGTCGACCCTTCTCGTTTCCTTCAGCGCGCGTCGCACCTGAACTTTCACGCGTGACTACTAGGCAAGTACATGCGCTATGCCTGCTACGCGCGCACACTTAAATCGGCAAAGGCCTCCGCTGCTAAGCCTACTACGCAGCGCTCAGAGAGAACAGAAACGTGGGTACTCACCGTGCCGTCGTCCGTTGCTGAGGCTCTGCAGGTGACACGTTCAGCAGCGGTCACACTGCCGCGACGAGAAGTGAAAGCAAACGCCCAAAACCCACTACGCGCAGCCGTTACATTTCAGATACAGCAGCCAGCCAAACCTAAGCTTACCCCAACCCGTCAACACATTGCGTACGAAAACACACCTTGTTCTTTTCGCGAATTCTCAGTTCATTGTACAAGAAAATATTTCCACACGTACAGTAAACAAACAAACAAATTGAAAAAAGCTACACATTTGCGTTTCAGAACTCTCTTTTTTTGTTTTTTTTTTCGCTACTTGCGCTACCTGACGGTCACTTATTACAGCTTGCGTTCTTCGGGATCACGGTCCCTATGATTTGACGCAAAAATCTCGAAGGCTGTTTGGGCGAGGAGGTGGCGGGGAGAGCTCGATCCTCTTATCGCTGAGTGTCCGCTCTTGGTCATTTTCCCTTTCTCTATGCCATCGCCACCAAGTGAATCGATAAGAAGCCCACCGTACCTACATATACTCGTATTGTTTGTTCAATAAAGCATTCTTGCAAAAGCTGCTGCGGCGTCCACGTCGGTTATTACACCTAAAAACTTGTGCTCTGTTTTTACAGGCAGCAAATGGCCCTGCAGATGTATATCTGGATCGAGGTGCAGGCCTCTCTTCCTGGAGAATAGTACGCAGGTGCTTTTTTGTGGGTTGAGGCTGAACCCATTTTCGTCAGCCCAATTCGACACCTTATAAGAGCAAGCTGAAGTTGTCGCTCGCATATTGCTAGGTTGCCGGAATTAAATCTAATCTGCACATCATCGACATATATTGAATAGAACACATTGCGTGGGATACATAGACGCAAGGAATTCATTTTTACAATAAAAAGTGTACAACTCAATACACCACCCTGTGGTACTCCGGTTTCCTGGACAAATGGACGTGACAGAACGTTGCCGACACGGACACGGAATGTTCGATTGGACAGGTAGCTCTCTATTATGTACAACATATTTCCACGTATACCTAGTTCTGAGAGGTCCCTTAATATCCCAAATCGCCATTTAGTATCGTACGCTTTTTCCATGTCTAGAAAGACTGAGAGGAAAAACTGCTTGTGTATGAAAGCGTCACGAATGTTTGCCTCAATGCGAATGAGATGGTCAGTTGTGGATCGACCCTCTCGAAAACCGCACTGATGAGGGTCAAGCAATCTTTTTGATTCCAGGATATGTAGCAGCCGACGGTTGATCATCTTTTCAAAAAGTTTACACAGGCAGCTTGTTAAGGCTATAGGCCTGTAACTTGAGACCGAAGATGGATCCTTTCCCTGTTTTAGGATAGGAATAACAATGGCCTGTTTCCAAGAACTAGGGATTTCACCTGAAAACCATATGGCATTGTACAAAGAAAGGAGCGTTTTTTTTTGTGTTTCGGAAGGTAGGTGCTTCAACATTTCATAGACCACACGGTCACAACCTGGGGCAGAATTACTGCAGAAGTTTAGCGATGTTTGTAGCTCAGCCAAGCTAAAAGATTGGTTGTATGCCTCGTGTTTTGTACATTTGCGTTCTAGTTTCTGTTTTTCTATTCTCGTTTTATACTGTTGGAAGGCCTCGGAGTAGTGCGACGAGCTGGAAACATGTTCGAAGTGCGCACCCAGGAAGTTTGCCTGGTCTTACAGGGTGTCGCCTTCGGTATTTACTAAAGGGAGTGAATACGCTTCTCGCCCTTTTACTTTATTAAACCTGCTCCAGACCTTACCTTCGTCTGTATACGAGTTTATACTGGACAAAAACTTCTGCCAGCTCTCTTTTCGAGCCTGTCGGCGTGTCCTCCTGCCCTGGGATTTTATGTTTTTAAAATTGACTAAATTCTCTGCTGTCAGAGAGTCACGGAACAGCCGCCACGCCTTGTTTTGCATTTTCCGCGCATTCCTGCATTCAACGTTCCACCAGAGAACACGCCGTTTGGGACCTGTGCCGCTCGTTTCGGAAATACATTCCGAGGCAGCTTATAAGAGCAGTAAAATACTTCACAGCATCATCTAGGGTTAACCCTCTATTGCACAAATTGTGAGAAAATCAATTGAAAAATTATTTGATCATTTTTTATCATTACCTACATGAAGAATAACATGTACAAAAATTTTCAGATTTAGTGTGATTGTATTAATGAAGATAAAGGTTTGTGCCAAATATGGCACACTATGCAAGTGGGCGAGCAAACGTGCTGCCATGGCTGAAAAACAAAATCTCACTGATTGCGGTCTTTTTAGCTTGATTTGTGGAATAAAGCAAAGCAATTGCTTCCTATGTTCAGGCATAATTGAACACTTTGGTTAGTGCATCTGACTGCCGACATGGTGCCGCCTTGCTGTACTTTCCTGCCCGAATTTCCAACCGCTGACTTGTGGTTGTGAGCGTCAGTTGCCGACAAATCGCAAAAGCTAAATATCGCCGTGCACTGGTTAGACTTCACATAATTTTTTCGTGCACCCACGCCAATAATATAACAAAAAATTGCCAGATACTGCTGCTGACACTCGATATTTTCGTGAAGCATCTCAAAACCTACCGCCACAACTGAAATCTGGCAAAAACAAGCTGTGCTGCATGATCTCAGAGGATTTCTTTTTGTTTGTATTTGCACTGTGCAACAAAACATAGATGGCATTATATTGCACATTTCATCACTCACATACATACTGTGCCAAATATGGCACATACCGATTTCCGACTATATACCGTAGTGGAAAACGGAATTGAGAAGAGCCTTAACGAGCATGAATTTTCAAAGCCACGAGATATGCCAAAATATTTTTAAATGCGAAGCATTTCTTAGCGAACTTCGGCGAGTTTGACCGTATCTATCTATCTGACTATCTATCTAGCCGCCTACGACTTTGAGCTCTCCTGGCCGTATCGTTAATGGGATTTATACCAAAATTGATATGGCGTAACATGACTGTATGACGAACATGAATGACTGGTCATATCATGAAAATCATGAATAACTAGTCATGAAAAGTGTGATTTACACGCCATGGCCGTAGTGCTCCTAAGGCCGTTGTCTTACTTTGATATACCCAAAAATTGGTACGATTGGACATTTGTGCATGGCCAACATAAATGACAAGTGGTAATATGAAAATCATGACATGCATGTCATGTACAACATGATTTACATGCCACGCTCATGATCCGCTGACGGCGTTTTCGCTAGCTTGATATATACCAAATTTGGTATTGCGTGGCGTGACTGCATGACGAACCTAAATGCCAAGTGGTCATACGGAAATCATGACATGTCATGCGCAACATGACTTGCATGCTACGCTCATGACACGCTCGCGGCCGTTTCGCTAGCTTGATATACACCAAATTTGGTATTGCGTGACGTGACTGTATGACGAACATAAATGCCAAGCGGTAATATGGAAATCATGATATGTCATGTGCAACATGACTTGCATGCCACGCTCATGGCACTCTCGCGGCCGTTTCGCTAGCTTGATATACACCAAATTTGGTATTGCGTGACGCGACTGTATGACGAACCTAAATGACAAGTGGTAATATGAAAATCATGATATGTCATGTGCAACATGACTTACATGCCACGCTCATGGCACGCTGACGCCCGTTTCGCCAGGCTTCATGTACACCAAATTTGGTATTGCGTGACTTGACTGTATGACGAACATAAATGCCAAGTGGTCATACGGAAATCATGACATGACATGTGCAGCATGACTTGCTTGCCACGCTCATGACACGCTCGCGGCCGTTTCGCTTGCGTGATATACACCAAATTTTGTATTGCGTGACATGACTGTATAATGAGGAGAAATGACAAGTGGTAATCTGGAAATCATGACATGTCATGTGCAACATGACTTGCATGCCGCGCTCATGACGCGCTCGCGGCCGTTTCGCTAGCTTGATATACACCAAAATTGGTATTGCGGGACGTTACTGTATAACGAACATAGGTGGCAGGTGATAACATGAAAAGCTTGCCATGCATGTCATCTACAATGCCCTTTACAGGCCACGCTCATGGTGCGCTTGCCGCCAGTTCGCTATCTTGATATAAACCAAAATTGGTATTGCGCTACGTGACTGTATGACGAACATAAATGAGAGGTCCTAACATGTAAATCATGGCATGCATATTATGTCCAGAATGATTTGCCCCTTGCTGGCTGCTTCGCGTTACATCGATTCCCACAGTGCGTGGGATCTGCCGGCTTTTTTCTTGCTTCTGCAACGAGAAAATGGTTGCAAGAAAAAAATTGGCCGCGCATCAGCGTGCTTCGCTGCAAATGTCGTCGAAAGACGATCGTCTTGTGCCGGCCGTACTACTATGTTTTGCCTTGCCTGAGACAGCCTAAAAACACTAGGGTCTTTAGAATTGCGTACCTACGTATTTTCTAATAAATAACACACGTCCTGACACTTACATATTAATGCTGCGCCTCAGGAATGCGTAGTATTTGCTTTTTGATCGAATATGTTCACAAATATGAACGCGAACACCAGTTCAAGAGGGCTGGGCGTTCAAAAAGAAGTTAAACTTTGGCCAAGTAGCTGAATCGGGTTACCGACAGACAAACAGACGGACATACAGACCAAAATTTGTGCGTTGAAGTATCCCAAGAAAGACTATCGTCTTTAAAAAATTGGCCGCGTATCTGCGTGCTTCGCTGCAAATGTCGTCCAAAGACGACAGTCTTGTGCCGGCCGTACTACCATGTTTTGCCTTGCCTGAGACAGCCTAAAAACACTAGGGTCTTTAGAATTGCGTACCTATCTAATTTCTTATAAAGAACACACGCCCTGACACTTACATATTCATGTTGTGCCTCAGGAATGCGTAGTATTTGCTTTTTGATCGAATATGTTCACAAATATGAACGCGAACACCACTTCAAGATGGCTGGGCGTTCAGAAAGAAGTTAAACTTTGGTCGAGAAGCTGAATCGGGTAACCGAGAGACAGACAGACGGACATACAGACCAAAATTTTTGCGTTGAAGTATCCCAAGAAAGACTATCGTCTTTAATATAGCAGTCACTGTTGTTCATGATCCGAGCTTGCACGTGCGCCGTGAAGGCTATTTCATGTCTAGATTTCATAGTTCTCTAAGGATGGCAGCGCTTTTTTTATATTTAGTGCACGTAACTATAAGGATTACTCTAACTGTGTCACATTCTCCACTGGTCCTCTTGCGCCCGCTATAAAAAATATTAATTGGTATGTGCCAAATATGGGACGCCATGCAATAGAGGGTTAGGCCGGACATCTCAGCCCATGTCACGTAAGTAAGAGTTCGGTACTGTTGCCAATTAACTGAGTCAAGTTTCCACCCAGAACTTGCGGAGGAAGGTCATTTTGTTTGAGCGTACTTAGGATTATTGAGAAATGGTCACGCCCATACGAGTTTTTTAAAACACTCCATTTAAAATACGGTAAAAGCGTAGGCGATGATATACTAAGATCTATGGCAGAGTAGGACGTGTTAGCGACATTAAAATATGTGGGCTCCTTGGTGTTCAGGAGGCACACTCCAGAGGAAAAAAGAAATGGTTCATTAAGGTGACCTCGCGCATCGCAGCGTGAAGCGCCCCATAGGTTATTGTGTGCGTTGTAATCTCCAAGAACCAAAAATGGTTCTGGGAGTTCCCCTATTAATGATTCCAGATCGCGCTTCTGAAGGTGATAATGTGGTGGTATGTACAAGGAACAGATGGTAATGAGTTTATCAAAAATACGGCTCGGATGGCCACTGCCTCAAGGGCCGTTTGGAGCTTGAGATGTTGGCATGCCACACTTTTATCAACTATTATGGCAACACCTCTAGAAGATGCGACAGCATCCTTGCGATCTTTTCGGAAAATTAAATGCTGTCGGAGGAAGCCTGTCTGCTTAGATGACAAGTGTGTTTCTTGGACACACAGCACTTTTGGGTTAAATTCGCTTATAAGTTCTTGGATGTCGTCTAGGTTTCGCACTAATCAAATGGCGTTCCACTGAATGATTTTGTACATGTTGGAAAAAAAAATGTGTTGTGTGTCTCAAAAGTTGAAGATTAGGGCTTACTTTACAGGGCCCTTGTCAGGCCCTGTAATTGGTGTCTTGTCTTTTTTGGAGCGGTCGAGAGAAGCTCGCCGCTCCTTCGGCACCGCCTGCGCCGTTTGACTTGGACTGGAGTCCATTGCCTCTTCAGTGGCACTGGACATTCGTTCCAAAGAGTGATGTCGCGTAGACTTCGTCTGGAGCGACGAAGTCTTGGGCCCCACCGCGCCGGAGGTTGACGTGCCCTCCTTGGCCCCTACATTGCTTGTAGTGGCCACCGGTGTGGTCAGGTTGAGGGTGGGCAGGGCAGCCTTGGCTGCTCCCGCCATGGGGGCGGATGGCGTTTGCCTCGGCATGCTGCGCGTGCTCCGGGCAACCGCGATAGGCCGTTGTGGTGCCGCCCCCTGTCGCACCACTTCGGCAAAAGGCATTTTGAATGCGAAAGACTGTGAAATGCGTTGTCGCGCCTCACGGAAAGATATGTTCTCTTTGACCTTTAGTGTTATTATTTCTTTTTCTTTCCTCCAAGTTGAACAAGCTCTGGAGTACGCAGGATGATCTCCATCGCAGTTCGCACAGTGAGACTCATCGTGAGTGCAGTCTTCTGCAGAATGGCCTGTTGTTGCGCATTTTGGGCAAGTAAGCGGCCCTCGGCAGCTCTGAGACGCGTGACCAAACCATTGGCATTTAAAGCAACGTCGCGGGTTGGGAATTTATGGTCTAAAGCTAAGTTTGACATAGCCTGTTTCAAGAGTCTCAGGTAGGGTAGTCGTATTGCAAGTGAGTATTAGGTGCTTAGTCGGTATTTCGTTGTTGTTTCGCCTAATTGTGATGCGCTGGACATGTATTACGTCTTGATCTTTCCATCCATCCAGGAGTTCCGCATCAGTCAGTTCTACTAGGTCTTCATCGGACACTACGCCTTTCACTGTGTTCATTGTGCGATGTGCTGTCACCGAGATTGGAAAACTGCCAAAAGCCACAAGGTGTCCTAGTTTGTCGTACTGTTGTTTGTCGCGAGTTTCAAGAAGAAGATCGCCACTTCCCATCTTCGTAACTTTGTAGCCTGGGCCAATTGCATCAGTCAGGGACTTTGAAACAGGAAATGGTGACATAGTTCGGACTGTTTTGGTTTCATGTTTACTGTGCACAACGTGGAACTTAGGAAAAGCCTGCTTCTGTTTCGCAAAAAATGTTGGTGTATCTTCGGTGCGCCACCTTTTGAGGGAGCGATCAGGGAGTGAGGGTAGAGAGTTTGCCATGCGACACTTGTAAAATTCGGCGGCGATGGTGGCCACCCACCACCGAGCCCAACAAGGGGACGCTACAAGATTGAATAAGACTTGGAGACGCCAGCCATGAATCGCCGCTATAGCCTAATATAGCTATCCGAGGTTGAATAACTACACAGGGTTAACCCTCGCCGCCTGGAAAAATCGGAAGTAAACGGAAGAGAGGAGACGACAGGATAGATTTAAAGTGAGAGCGAAAGACGAAGATGTAGGTAGAGAAGGACAGGAAAAGGCGACTGCCGGTTTCCCCTGGGTGGGTCAGCCCAGGGGTGCCGTCTGCGTGAAGCTGGGGCCAAAGGGGTGTGTTGCGTCGGCCGGGGGGCCTTAAAGGTCCAATCACCCGGCGTCAGCTCAACCCCCAGGATCCCCTTTTCCCCAGACACGGCTCAGCCATGCACGGAGATGCATGGGGAGGGGTAGGAACCCCCCCGTTAGCTCGGGTCCGTGGTGTCGCCACACACCAAACGCCTGCTCGCGCAGACGCCCCTGCGGAGCCCTGGATAGCGTTACGTAGACAAACTTCAGTGGATGGCGCTTAAGTACAACTGATGCTAACCTGACGTGACACCCGTATTATTGCAGTACATATTTAATGTTTATAAAATAACATGGGCAGCACTGCAACCACAACTGACGTTTCACAAACATTACGCCAGCATAGGGTCTTTTTCCAAAAAAGTTCCGAGACCTGGCGCGGCTCTGTGGTAGAATACTTTATTGCCACACAGAATGCTTGGGTTCGATTCCTTCTGGGACCATAACATATATTTTTTGCATTCGTCGGGTCAACGCTGCCGATGTCGGTTTTTCTTAACACCCTCGCATTTAAATTACCAATGTGTGTTCTCGCCGTTCCTCGGTAGATATAAACTCTCAAAAATCTGTGGCGCATACCTGATACCGTGGCATACAGGTATGTGCCACACGTGTCTGGAGGCACAGGTTTCACGCCGTACGCAACGGGATTTTCAAATTATTCATGTCATGACCAGACATTCATAATCGTCAAACCCTCTTACCCTGCCATACTAATTTTGGTCTACCCCAAAGTTAAGGAGCTGATCACGAGAGCACCCAGACGTAGGCGGCTAGATAGATAGAAACGCTCAAAGTGTCTACAGTATGCAAAGAAATGCTTCGCATTAAAAAAAAAGCTGCATAGCACAACTGCATGACAGCTTGCCACAATATTGGGAAAAAATGAAAAGAACGAAAAAGAAGAAGCTGTTTGTAAACAGAAGGCATGACTGTAAAGCATTAGCGTTAAGGAAGGAAGGAAGGAAAACATTTATTGTGAGAAAAAGGTTTGTGGTACGGGCCAGCTTAGTCCGCAAGTCCCATCTAGCACTGCTGGCTGTCCTCAGTCCAGGACAGGACGCCACAGGCAATTGCCGCCCTGCGGGCCCTGTCGATCAAACTGATCTGATCGTCAAGGCTATCGCTGGCCAGCAACTCCTCCCACCGCTCCACACTCGCGTGTTCAATGACGGGCAGGCCGGGAATGGCCCGGCAGGTCCATCTAATGTGCATTAGTGTGGGTTTCTCAGAGCACCATGGGCAGCGCGCAGAGTATTCTGTGGGGTGCATTTTATTGAGAAAATGCAAGTTCGGGTAAGTTCCGGTCTGGATTAAGCGCCAGCTGACAGCTTCCTCCTTTGTGAGCTTCTTGTGGGGAAGGGAGTAGGTACGCCTGAGTGCTTTGTAATAATTTAGGATGGCCGCATACTCACACGGGACCGGGATAGGCTCCTCGGAGTCAGTTAAATACAGCACCAAATAATGGCATGATGAGATATACACTGCCACAATAGTAAAGGAAAATGAGGCTTCTAAAAATTTACATAAATGAAAAATGACGACGAAATACCTAAAACATGGCACTAATGTTGTGAATTACTCCTACAGAAACATGTAAAAGCTCTTTTAGTTGGGTAGCAATGTTAAAGTAAGTGGTATATTTAAAAATCCTAAGGAAATGAGTGAAAGTGCATACTTTGGCTCATCAAGCAGTCACAAATATTGTGAACAGAAATGACTAGGTAGCAAACAAGCAATATAGCAAGAGCCTGCATTGCACTTATAGGGTGTTTACTTAGGCAATACAGATTTGTTAATAAAAATCCTATGGGCTCCTCCTCCTATGCGCTCAAAGGCTCCTTCTGTTTTTGCATACGAACTCCACGTTCAGGCTGAAATACTTTGACACTGCTAAAATGACACTTCTGTGACTAATTAAAAAATAGTTCATTAAGTTCTTGATTATCGACTTGAGGGCAATTACAAATATTAGGAAGTTCTAGTGTATGACAATTTATGGCATGCCCTTTTTTAGAAACCACGAAAGTTGCACGTAATTTGAGGTACTTGAATTGCATGGGTAATCGAAACTAACCACGCTAGGAATGCAGGAAATGCAACCACGCTTTTATGTAAGGACAGAGCTATCTGTGACAAGGAAGTGACGAAATTTAATGAGGGTGCATCGTGGCCGTGTCTTTTCGTAAGAGCGGCAAGTCATTTCACTTTCGCTAGCGGATCACCTTGCCTTTGCATGTAGCGTTGCTGCTTATCTATTTATATTGAACTGTGCACTTGTGCATAACAAAGAAACGCAATATCAAACTATTCTTTGTCTGTGAAACATAAAACTCTGGCAGCCACTGCGGTGCTTCTTCTCAAGGACAAGTGAAATAGCTTTTGTGCCTGTTTATAGTTAAAAAAAAGAAACAGATAAGCATCACACATTGCACCCAAAAAATAAACTGTTTACTTGTGTATTTTGGAATGCATGTCAATTTTCCTGACCACATTCTGATCCCGCAAACCTTGATTCAAATTTCGTCACTTTATTGTCATGTGTACTTCCGGTCTTACATTACAGAACGTTTCCTGCGTGCCAAACGCGATCAGTTTTCACCCTTAAATTTGATGAACTTTTTGATTTCTCAAAAATGCGTTTGTCATAAATTAGGACGCACTACAAGTTTCGAATATAAAAGGCTGCCCTGAAGTGAATACTTTAAAAGTTTACTTACGACATTTTGTAAATAAGTTGCGTCAAAATAATATTCGCAGTGGAAATGTATATCTGCCTTGACATAGAGTTCGTGTGCGATAATGACAGCAGTGCGACTGTGACAGTTTTTACAAATAATCTGTATTGTTTAAAAAACACGCTATATATTTAACCAAGGTAGTCTAAGAAGATAGAGCGTGACAAAAATTATTTCTATAATCACAAGGCTGGCAGCTGCTCCAAAAGTTCGCTGAATCCAGAAAGACGAGTAAGAACGTTTATAATATAACAACTTCCGAGGTGTTATATGTCAAAATCACGATATCATTATGAGGCATTCTGTAATGGAGGGATCCTGAAATTTCAACCATCCAGGTGGCACGGGGTCTCCCCTGCATGTTCTCTGAACTAGAATAAAGTTAATTCGTTATCATCATCATCATCATCATCAGGGGTTCTTTAACATGTGCTGATATTGCATGATATAGTGGCTTCCAACATTTTCACATTCATCAGAAGTGCAACTTCCACGGCCAGTAAGAATACTAACAGATCGGAGTAGGGAAGCGCCCATTATGCGAACCGGAACACTGCAGTAATATTGTTACGGGAGTGACGAGTCGCTTGTACCGTAGTCTAGTCACCAGATATATTTTCAACGGCGGTCACACAGCTGAGCGGTTCAGCTCAGAGAGCGAGCAGCCAACGATCTTCTTTCTCTTCGTCGGGCGCACACGCGCATGGTTCAGGCGCTGGCATTATGCATGTAGCATAACCCCCCGCGGCAGATGCGCCGTCTCGGCACGTCTAGACGTCAACATCACTGGGAGAGTTGTATGGCTTCAATCGTGCGACTTGTACGATATCGCTTGCTTGCGGGGAGGATGGAGACGACGAGGTGACAGGAGCGATTTCGTATGTTACGGGAGTCACCGCACGAAGCACTCGATATGGTCCTGTGTACCGAGAGAGCAGTTTTTCCGACAGGCCAACGCTACGGGTCGGAGACCACAGCAGAACCAAAAAACCGGGTGAAAAGTTCACGTCCCTGTGTCGCTGATCATACAAACGTCGTTGGTTCGCTTGGGAGGTCAGAAGGCGTGTACGCGCTGTTTCCCGCGCATGAGCAGCCCGGTTAATAGCGTCAAGGGCATATTCGCTGGTCGGTGCTGCTGGAACCTGAATGACGGTATCGAGGGGCAATGTTGGTTCTCGGCCGAACAACAGGAAAAAAGGGGAGTAACCGGCAGTGTCATGCGCGAAAAATTGTAGGCAAATGTCACGTACGGTAGAGCAAGGTCCCAGTCCGAGTGGTCCGACGAAACATACTTCGCAAGCATGTCCGTAAGTGTTCGGTTCAGACGCTCTGTGAGGCCATTTGTCTGCGGATGGTACGACGTAGTGAACTTGTGCCTCGTTGCACATGACTGCAGGATGTCCGCTATGACCCTCGATAGAAAAGTGCGGCCACGGTCCGTAAGCAGCTGGCGTGGAGCCTCATGTTGCAAGATCACGTCATGTAGGAGAAAATCGGCGACATCTGTGGAGCAGCTTGTTGGAAGAGCTCGTGTGATGGCGTAGCGCGTGGTGTAGTCTGTGGCCACCGCTATCCACCTGTTGCCAGAGGAAGACAGGGGAAAAGGGCCAAGTAAGTCTAAGCCAACGCGGAAAAATGGTTCGGACGGAATGTCGAGTGGCTGAAGGCACCCAGCGGGAAGCGTCGATGGTGTTTTGCGGCGCTGACATTTTTCACACGCTGCAACGTATCGCCTGACGGAGCGCGCAAGCCCTGGCCAAAAGAAGCGTCGACGGATCCGGTCGTATGTGCGCGACACACCAAGGTGACCGGCAGTTGGAATATCGTGAAGTTCGTGGAGAACAGTCGAGCGGAGGTGTTTTGGTATAACGAGCAGCAGGGCTGGTCCGTACGGGTGAAAATTGTGGCGGTATAGGGCACCAGCTTGGAGTACGAACGAGCGATGAGACCGGTCCGAAGATGATGATTCGAGGCGTTCGATGATAGCACGCAGGGAGGCATCGCGGCGTTGCTCGTCCGTGATGTGGGTCAGCTGGGAAACGGAGAGGACGCAAACGTCGGTGTCAGGAATGGTGCTCGATCCACCGACCGGATAGCGAGATAGGCAGTCGGCGTCCTGGTGTAGGCGTCCAGACTTGTACATCACTGCAAAGCTGTATTCTTGTAGTCGCAGAGCCCAGCGACCAAGCCGGGCAGTAGGATCTTTCAGCGATGAAAGCCAGCAGAGCGCATGGTGGTCCGTGATTACAGAGAAGTGCGTGCCATATAAATATGGGCGGAATTTGGAGACTGCCCAGACGAGAGCAAGGCATTCACGCTCTGTAATTGAATAGTTGCGCTCTGCAGGTGTGAGGAGAAGGCTAGCGTAAGCGATAACGCGGTCATGTCCCTGATGGCGTTGGGCGAGGACTACTCCCATCCCGTGACCACTGGCATCGGTTCGGACCTCTGTCGGAGCGGATGGGTCGAAGTGGGCTAATATAGGCGGCGTCGTCAAAATCGCGATGAGATGAGAAAAAGCGGCCGCTTGAGTGGAACCCCACGTAAATGGCAGGTCTTTCTTCAGAAGCTCAGTAAGTGGTCGAGCGATGGCTGCAAAATCCTTCACAGACCGTCTGAAATAGGAACAGAGTCCCACAAAACTCCGGACGTCCTTGACCGACTGGGGTACAGGAAAGCTCTTGACTGCACGTATTTTCTCCGGTTCTGGCCGCACACCTGAAGCATCGACAAGGTGGCCCAACACTGTAACCTGTCGGCGGCCGAAGTGGCATTTCGACGAGTTCAGTTGGAGGCCAGCGGTGCGGAAGACGTCGAGAATAGCCGACAGACGCTGAAGGTGGCTCTCAAACGTAGGCGAAAATACCAGGACGTCGTCTAGGTAACATAGGCATGTTGACCATTTGAACCCTTGTAGCAGAGAGTCCATCATGCGTTCGAACGTGGCTGGGGCGTAGCAGAGATCGAATGCCATAACCTTGAATTGGTACAGGCCATCCGAGGTGACGAACGCAGTCTTTTCTTGGTCTTTCTCGTCCACAGCAATCTGCCAATAGCCGGAGCGAAGGTCGATTGATGAAAAGTATTGGGCACCGTGTAAACAATCAAGAGCGTCATCAATTCGAGGCAAAGGGTAAACGTCCATTTTCGTAATGCGATTTAGATGACGGTAATCAACGCAGAAACGCCACGTGTTATCTTTTTTTTAACAAGGACGACGGGCGACGCCCAGGGGCTTGATGAGGGCTCAATAATGCCTTTGGCTAGCATCTTGTTCACTTCTTTTTGAATAACCTTGCGCTCCGACGCAGATACCCGATACGGTCGGCGGTGAATGGGAAGAGCATCACCTGTGTTGATGCGGTCTTTCACCAGGGAAGTCTGGCCGAGTGGTCGTTCGTCGACGTCGAAGATGTCGCGGTAGGAAGCCAAAAGGTGGCTTAGGGCTGCAGATTGCTCGGGCTTGAGGTCCGGGGCGATCATGGGTCGTAATGCCATGTCGAGGCATGTGGTATCCGGTGGGTGACAAGGAAGATCTGTGCACAAGTCTGCTGCGAAAATGGTGACGTGGTCATCTGATAAGGAACGCAGCGTGGCAACCGAGATACCTTGCGGTAATACTTGCCTCGCGAAGCCGAAATTTATAACGGGGAGACATATCCTGTTAGCGACTACGGTTACGACGCAGTGCAGCACAGTGATGCCGCGCGCGAGAAGGACATCAGGAATAGGCGCGACGACGTAGTCACCTTCAAGCACGGGTGAAGTTGTTGCCAATTCAACGAATGTGAGGGCTTTAGGTGGCATGCGGATGAAGTCTGTGGTGCAGAGGCTGTTCTGAAGTTCGGGGCGAGCATCAGGCTGAAGAGGAAGATCCAAGCACAGAGTACCAGCTGAGCAGTCGATTAGGGCGGAATGCGTCGATAAGTCCATCCCCAAGATGAGGTCGTGAGGGCAATTGCTGAGCACCGTAAAGAGCACGGGAATGTGGCGGCCGGCAATGGTTATTCAAGCGGTACACATTCCAGTGACGGCAACAGTTCCGCCATCGGCGACGCGTACGGCTTTCGTTGTAGCAGGTGTGAGCACTTTTTTGAGTCGGCGACAGAGATGAGCACTGATTATGGACACCTGAGCGCCAGTATCGACCAATGCCGTCAAAGAAATACCGTCCAAATTTACATCAATTAAGTTCGTGTTCGTAGGGAGCGTCAACGGAGGATTTGGGTCAGACGAAAACGATGCAGCAATATGAAGGCCGTCAACCACAACCAGAGTCATCAGAGTCATGGCCGAGAGCACAGAGAGGCTGCTTAGCAATGGCTAGGCAGGTGGTGTCTGTCGCCCAGGTTGACCCCATTCCTTGATCTTGTTTGCATGTGATTGGAGGGGGGCTTAGTCCGTCCCTCCTTCCCGCGTCCCACACCACCACAGCGCATGCTCGTCCCCTTCCCCTCTCTCCTACGCTCACCCCCCTTTCTCTCCTCTCGGAATTCTCTACTCTACGGAGCGGCCCCCCGCGTCCCACACCCCCCACAGCGCATGCGCGTCTTCTCCCCTATCCTCTCCTACGCTCACCCCCCTTTCTCTACTCTAGGAATCATCTACTCTACGGAACGGCGCCCGCGTCCCACATCCCCACAGCGCGTCCTCTCCCCCCTCTCTCCTCTAGGAATCCGCTACTCTACGGAGCGGCTCCCGCGTCCCACACCCCCCACAGCGCATGCACGTCCCCTCCCTCTCTCTCTTCTCTCCTACGGTCCCCCCCCCCCGTCCTCTCCTCTAGGAATCCTCTACGGAGCGGCGCGTACGACAGGTGGTGTGACAGCTGCATACTCCGCGGGGGGCGCCACGGTAGTTTTGCGGTATGAAAATGACGGAGCGCGCGCGCCTCATTCTCTGTCCTGTGCAGCGCCGCGATGAGCGCCCGGACCGCTGCCGTGAAATGTCTACTTCAGGTAGTAAAAATCTGGAAAAGAATGCGTTACATTCGAGTAAATACAGTAGGAAAAACTTCACAATGGGCTAGTTGTTTAACATGATCAACATTTTTTTGTGCAAACTTTGAAAAAGGAACTGAATACAGCAATGAAAGACTGATGTGTTTTGTACATCTTTCATTGCTGTCTTCAGTTCTTTTTACAGCGAAAGCTGTTATGAGATCACAACAACGGCCGTTTATGGTGCCGCGGTTGTCCACCGCCACTGCCGCCAGTGTCCGTAACCACTGTCGTGCGAAATGAGAGAGAGAGAGAGATAAAAAACGAAATAAGAAAAAATATCCAGGATGGAATGGGGTTCGAACCTTGGCCCTCTCCACGGCAGCCCAGTATTCTACCACAGAGCCATACCGGCACTTGAAACTCCTTCACAAATAGCCGCTATACAGGCTTCATATTCGAAAGTAATCTTATCATATGTAATGTAGCGTGGTAGAAGAGCAACATAAAAACCAGGCATCACACAATTCTAATTGCGTAACGAGTAAGTCATTGAATGCTTCCAACCTATTACAAAAGGCTCAGCCATAATTCTTCATCCTCATCAGCCACCGCATTAAGAAAATGCACATACTGCCTTTAAGGTGTTTTGCAGTTACCTCTATTCTCCGCACAAGACGAATAATGGCGTAGTCAGTGCTCCCAACTTGACAGAAATTTTGATTTATGCCGTAGTGGGTACCTAGCAAGTTTACTTGCATTAGTAGCCCCAAGAGACTTTACAACGGCCTAGAGAAATGCCGCTCTTCCAGCTTTCGCTGTGACTGTACTGCACCTTCCATCCAGGAATTTTTGTAAAGTTTGCGTAAGAAACAATCATGATTAAATGCAATAGATTTTTCCATTTCAGCCTCTACAGCATTTTTGACGCGATTACTTTCTTCAATAACTTCTCTGTTCTTCACTGCAATACCTAGCTCATGCAGGTCCCCGTCCACTGTTGTAATTAGAAAACTAGTCCACCAAACAAAGTTGTGATATTTATAGAGCCTTCGCATTTTACGACATGCCACATGTTTCGCCTCGTAGACTGTTTCTACTCGCAGCAGCCGCAGAGTCTGCAGTATGCTTTGGTCCACGCACGTTTTCATGCTATGGATACTGGCATGTTCATTGGATTGAAAAGGGAGCAGTAGGAATGATGTTAAAAAAAGAAGGCACAGCATATGTTATGTTTACGTTTGTTGAAGCCCCACACAGTGAATGTACTGGACTAAAGAAAGACTTAGCGGGCTATTTTTCACTCAGGAGACAGATAAACGTAGAATGCGATGCCACTTGAATAATAATAATAATGAAACGTCAAAGAACTAATCAGAAAAAGAAATCTTGCTGAAGGCATATACAATTAAGGTGAAAATTTCCTTAAATTAAAAAAAATATTTTCAGAAAGCTTTAATAACATCAACGCAAAAACAGCTACTTCTGTATACAGTTACAGATGCTTACTTACGCTGCAGCCGCTCCACAGCTTAATTGATGCAAACCACTGTAAAAACGTATTTCTCAGGGATTGCCTGCATTTCATGCAAGAAGCTTGTTTGTGGATGGTACTCTTATTGCGGCGACCATGTGACTGTACAATGTCTATAAAATGATAGTGCCTGTACACAACTCCGTGCTTTCTTTTGTCCAACATTAATATTGTGACTGTAAAAACTTCTTTTGTTTGAAAGAATCCACAGAAATGTCCATCAGGGCCTCCGCGTGATGTTTTTATAGAGCACCAACAGCCAAACTTACGAGGAGCGCGCGCTGGCATTATCCTACGTAGCACGCAAGCGAGGCACATCTGTTAGGGGGTGACTCTAACTTCTCGCCCTCAGTACTGTACAAGACTATCCTACGCTTTATGCTCTCTGTTCTTCCTGAGATCACTCCTCACCCTCGCTTCCCTTTCCCACCACTTTCTATACTATACTATGCGAAGCTATGCTATGCTAGGAGCTGCTTGGCACATATCTGCTTTTTGTGGCACATACCCGTAGAATTTTTGCGAACACCTCACGACAGAACTTCCGGCTGAAAGAACTCCGCTGTTAAAAAAATCGCAAGGCTTGCATGGAACACACAGCCCTGTCACAGCGAAAGCTGTAGGAGTGGCCTTTCTAGAGCCCATTGTAGACTCTCTTGGGGCAACTAATACAAGTACACATGCAAGGTACCCACTATGCCATAATCAATCAAATTTCATGAAGCAGGGAAGCACGCACTACATATGCCATTTTTCGTCGTTTTTCAGAGAGCCATGGTAGGGGGACAAGCGAGAGGGTGCTGCCCTCACTTGTTTCCCTCCTAATTCTTTCTTTTTGGATAGTGCTAAGTCACCAAAGTATTATGGTATGTTTAGACAATGATGATTGCCTGGAGAGTATTTTTCACAGAAGGATGGTGGTCAGGCCGTGCCTGGCCACCAACTACCTCCTTGGCTCATTGTATGGCCCAGAGCTGTATCTCGAGGCTGGGATTGCGGAGTACATTTTCCCACGCCTCGGCACACAAATACAGCAGAGGAATGAGCAATCATGATTAAAACAGAGTGACTGTTGATATGCAGGCTGCTAGAAACCTGCTTACACTAGTGGAGCCAATGTTTGGCCCTCATTTCAGTGGTTGGTGCATGAAGACTAGGATTGTGTTTTTTCATATCTACCACAGCTGAACATACGTGTACCAATTCATGTACATGGCCCTGTTTACATGAAAGTGTGTTCACCTTTGCAGCTCGCAGATGTTGAACAGCTGATGGTGCAAGGAGAATGCCATTATCTTCCTTGTACATTTCGAAACACTTCTCGAACATATAATTTCCGTCCAGAAGTGGTACGTCCTTTAGTCATGCGACTGCGTTGTTCCTGAAATGCCAATAAAGATTACAATGTGAAAATTTGCTTTCGTTTCTCTATTTAAAGATATCATTGAGACTGCACGTCCAGACCCTAAAATTCGTATTGACCTAGCATATTTCTTGAACCAAGCGCGCAAGGCGTCCAAGAACAAATAAAAACTTCCAAAAATAGCAACATTTCAGTCCATAATCAGAATAAGCATTGCAAAGCATTTCCAAGAGCGTGAATTAAAACCATGTTTTGCGTCATATTTGAAAATAGCAGCGTGCCTCGCTCGGCACATCTAGTGCATGTTAAAGGTGGGCAGCACCTTGTCATCCACAGTTTTTAGCAAATCTTTACCATTAATTTTATGCATGTGGTTGTTCAGTGACAATGCGATTTTAGTAGTGCAACAGGGTTTCACTGGAGAACAATGGATGCCCCCCAGTGGTGGGGATGCAGATGGTTACAGTCAGCCACTTTTGTGTTGAGCAGCATGTTTAAGTGAGCAAATTTGTTTTCTCAACAAGGGCTGTGCATTGACTGATTGTGCCACTTAAAGGTCCCCTGAAACCGAAATTTCAAAGCCAAAATTATTTGTGTTCCATTTTCCCCCCCAAGATTCATAGGTGTCTTAAACCACGTATTACTGGTGAATATAGTCTCGAACATATCTTAATATGGTGTCAAAGTAAGCGCGAGTGCCTGAATTGGTGACACCTTGAGACCTCATTACCAGTATGATTCACTTTGTGGCTGCTCAGGCTCACTGTGACAATTCACCTGTTCTACAAGTATAGCAGACATCAATGACAGACAAGTTTGCAGGGCCCACGACGAGGGCTGTCGTCATTCGCCTCTTTTGCTGTGTTCTTGGGCTCTTTTCCAGGTGGTTGTGGCTGCTTACGCCAGTAGTACACTCACAGAAGTTGAGGGAGTACTTGAAGAGCAGGGCAACTGCATTACTCTCGTCAAAATTCTTTAACTCCGTGGGGGAGTAGCGCAGAGTTAGCCGCCGAACGTACTCTTTCCTTGAAGGAAGAGTAAAAGAGGCTGCGAACGCTCTGCTACTCAGACGGAGTTCCCAATCTATGCAAATCTCGTGCCGATGCGGCGTGAATGGGGTCTGGTACTCCGTCCTTAGCAATGTAGCGCCTGCATCTGACCGGCGACGCCTCAAAGCAATATAAATGTCTCGTAACCATACGCCTATGAGCGTAGACGCCACAGATGCAAGTTTATTGCGTCAACTTAGTAGAATAACTTTCAGTGATAACAAAAGTATGGTTTTGTGATTGTGAACGTTTCATTCCGAAAACGCCAACAGCGGCACCTTAGAAGCAAGGAGCAGCGCCAACTTCTAACTCGTCGCCAAAAATTAGTTTATGGCACAGGCTAATTGCCACTACAGTAACGTAGACACTCGAGACATTCGTAAAAAAAAAAAGAAAAACTGCCTTACAAAAAAGAAAAAAAAAAGACTTCACCAGCAGAATTCGACCTCGCCACCTCCCGATTACCAGGCGAGTACTAGCTCTACCACCACGCAACGTCTCACAGCGCTGACTACACCGTAAACAAACTGATGAAAACAAAACAAGCCGTTTCGCTTCACGGGTCGCATTCTGAACACATACGCGATTGTCTTTCCCAACTAAACCTTGCGTCTTCATGAGATTAAAACTGCTGCCAGCCACGCATGACATGCGGCTATGGCCAAGAGCGCCAACTTTCGTTCAGAATCATAACATATAAAACAAAATATACAAAAATTACAAGGATCTGGGGCGGATTATCAGCTGTTACTGCCGAATACAAGAGCCGTTTCTCGCTCTTTCCGTTGGTTGACGCGCACAGAAGCTTTATGTCGACTGTAATGTCGTTCGATAAGTACGCGCGTATTTGATTGAATAATCTGTATTTTCTTGTGCAAGCGACGATATGCTAGTGCAGCAGCTGTGTCAGTGTGCAGATTTGCATTGCTATACCGATAGCTGCAACTACCTAACCGATCGCTAAAAACCAAATTGAATGCGCAGGAAAGTATGCCTTCATGTTACTTCAATAAGGTGTACCAAGTGACAAGCCTGTGTTATCACGTATGAGTCAGCGAAGTGCCGGGGAGTGCGCCTGGTGGCTATCTGCGGCGGCCTGTGTGCACTGGCTGAAAGAGCGTCGCATCGACGCTCATCGCTCCTTGTGCGGACACCGTATACGCAAGAACCAATGATTCAGTCAGGTTAATCGATGCCAAAGCTGTACTGTACAGTCATTATTACTCCGCGGAATCGCGTATCATTAAGCCCAGAAGCGCCGATGACATGTAGACGAACTCGGCCGGTACACTAGGCCTACCTTCGCTGGCCCGATCTCGGCGCAGGCGGCCTGTGTGCACTGGCTGAAAGCAAGTCGCATCGATGCTCATCGCTCCTTGTGCGGACACCGTACGCAAGAAACAATGGTTCAGTCAGGTTAACTGATGCCAAAGCTCTACTGTACAGTCATTATTACTCATCGGAATTGCGTATGATTAAGCCCAGAAGCGCCGATGACATGTACACGGACTCGGCCGGTACGCTAGGCCTACCTTCGCTGGGAGTCGTACTCGTACGGGTCGTATTTGGTTGGCCCGATCTCGGCGCAAGTGGCTCGCGAAGGTTGAGGTTTGCGCATTTCTCAAGCCTCTTACTATCCCATTAAAGTGTAGCCGAGGTAAGCAAAACTGTAAGGATTGCCAGAGATGCGCTTGAGTTGTAGTTTTGCCGACCGGCGTTGTTTTTCTGGCGTACTTGTAGTACATGCCGCAGCACCGCAAATCGGATCGGACGCCGGATCGTATACGTTCGTAGATTATTCCTCGGCCAGCTCTGCTGAAAGATTGTCCCAACTATATTTGTAAGCGCGTAGCTACAGCTCCCAGACTTAGGCATTAGCGGCTGGACTACATTGAGCCGATATGACAGAATGCCAGCTGATAATTGAAATTTAACGAAAATTGCGTTGATTGTTATGTAGTTTTATAGTAAAAGGCAGACGTGCCTACAGTGATCCTAACGATCACCAGATACTTACACGGGCTCGGCGTATGTTTGTCTTTCAATACGCGCAATAGAGATGTTGCGCCACCGGCACTAGAAGGGGGGCCAGACATCATGGGTATATATACCGGTTGCTGAACATAAGGTTGTCCGTAGCGCGAGCGGTATATGTTCAGTGTTGCTGTGTTGTGTACGATTGTAATGTGTGTGCCGATGCCTGTCCCGTATATGTGACGTAAGCTTAAAAAATCTCAGCCTGTTCACTGTTAGATTGTAAAAAATGCTCGACAATTATTTTTTTACATTAGTCCTAGCAGAAAGAGTGATTCTACTCTTGGAGGGAGTTGATGCACTCTAGCCAGACCAGATAATAAAATTCTGTGAGAGAGTAGCGTAACTCCCGCAGAGAGTGTATGCACTCCATTTCAGAAGCGTGACTTTACTCTGGCGAGAGAGCTTGTTCACTCTCGCTCAGCCAGAGTACCAGAACTCTGTCGGGAGAGTGTGCCTACTCTGTGCAACAGAGAGTTCTCAGCACTCCTGAAGAGAGAGTGAAATATGGGACAAGCGTTTACTCCCGCAAAGGGAGTCGCTAGCACCCACTTGGGGCTGTGAGTGTATTTTAAACATTGCAAGAAATAAACATTCAAATAGTGGCGACGATTTTTTAGATGCGAAGCATCTTATGCTCGGGGTCATGTCCGTCCCTCCCGCGTCTCTCCCGCGTCCAGCCACTTTCATGAAGTAGGAAGCACCTACTATGCGAACCAGAACACTGTGTAGTACAATATAAGGCCGTCAACCACTACTACAGTCACCAGAGTCATGGCCGAGAGCACAGAGAGGCTGCTCAGCAATGGCTAGGCAGGTGGTGTCTGTCGTCCAGGTTGTCTTCATTCCTTGATCTTGCTTCTATGTGTTTAGGGGGTGGCTTAGTCCGTCCCGCGTCCCGCACCACCACAGCGCATGCGCGTCCCCTCTCTCTCCTCTCCTATGCTCACCCCCCTTTCTCTACTCTAGAAATCCTCTACTCTACGGAGCGGCGCTCGCGTCCGACATCCCTACAGAGCACGCGCGTCCTCTCTCCTACGCTCACCCCCTTTCTCTACTCTTGGAATCCTTTACTGTACGGAGCCCACAGCGCATGCGCGTTCCCCCCTCTCCTACGGCTCCCCCCCCCGTTCTCTCCTCTAGGAATCCTCTACGGAGCGGCGCGCACGACAGGTGGTGCGACAGCTGCATACTCCGCTGGGAGCACCACGGTAGTTCCGCGGTATGAAAATGACGGAGCGCGTCTCATTCTCTCTCCTGTGCAGCGCCGCGATGAGCGCCCGGGCCGCTGCCGCGAAACGAGAGCGGCGACGTTTCTCCCGCTCAAGCTAACCATCTCCCCGCTGCTTCGCATCCACACATGGTCCCCTTTAGCGGGAGATGGGGAAGTTTTTGTTCCTGAGGGGTATTGTAGAACAGGTGTTCAGCTGGCATCTATCCTTCAGTGAACAAAGTTCAGCAGAAAAAGACTGCCTGATGCCGTAACACCCACATTTCAGTCCTCCCAGCATGTTCTCAATGCCACTGAAGTTTGGCTATTACCATAGTAATATGGTGCTCCACCGTGCTTTGGTACTAAATCCTTAAAATTTTGGTGGATGTTTTTAAGTGATCGCTGATGCCAAATGAGAAAAAAACTTATTAAGGCATAAAGGTAGCAAACACTTGGCTGTAAGGGGTCATTAATGTTTCCTCATCAAGTCACCTGCTCAAGAAACTCAGCCACCTGAATGGAATAGTCACTATTAGCGCTTACTTTACTTCTTTTGGTGCAGCTAATAAACTGCTTGCCCCTAAAAAAGAGAATTTGGGGAAATTTACAAGGGCAAATATTTCCAAGTCACTTGGTCTGCCTGTAAGGCGATTATGACAGTGTATAGCTTCATATACGCTGTGTGACTATCAGCTGATATCTTGGAATATCTGCTAGGTACACAAAGGTAAAGCTGCTAAAAGAAGTTTGCCGCCTAGGCATACAGAATGAAAAAAAAATTCCCCATCTCCCGCTAAAGGGAACCATGTGTGGATGCGAAGCAGCGGGGGAGATAATGGCAGCGGTCCAGGCGCTCATCACGGCGCTGCACAGGAGAGAGAATGAGGCGCGCGCGCTCCGTCATTGTCATACCGCGGAACTAGCGTGGCGCCCCCCAAGCGGAGTATGCAGCTGTCACACCACCTGTCGTGCGCGCCGCTCCGTAGAGGATTCCTAGAGGAAAGGACGCGGGGCACCGTAGGAGAGCAGAGAGAGGGGGGGATGGGACGTGCATGCGTTGTGGGGTGTGGGAGCCGCTCCGTGGAGTAGAGGATTCCTAGAGGAGAGAGGACGCACATGCGCTGTGGGGATGCGGGCGCCGCTCCGTAGAGTAGATTATTCCTAGAGTTGAAGAAGGGGGGTGAGCGTAGGAGAGGATAGGGGAGCGAACGCGCTGTGAGGGGTGTGGGACGCGGGGGCCGCTCCGTAGAGTAGAGGATGCCTAGAGGCGAGAAATGGGGTGAGCGTAGGAGAGAGAGGGGGAGGGGACGCGCATGCGCTGTGGTGGTATGGGACGCGGGACGGACTAAGCCCCCCTCCAAAGATATGCAAGCAAGATTAAGGAATGGGGTCAACCTGGGCGACGGACACCACCTGCCTAGCCATTGCTAAGCAGACCCTCTGTGCTCTCGGCCATGACTCTGATGACTGTAGTAGTGGTTGACGGCCTTCATATTACTACAGTGTTCTGGTTCGCATAATGGGTGCTTCCTTACTGCATGAAAGTGGCCGGACGCGGGACGGGGGACGCGGGAGGGACGGACAGAGCCCCGAGCATAAGATGCTTCGCATCTAAGAATGGATATGGAGATTAGATGCGACAGTCTATAATACAACATATGTGTCTCTGCTGCTGGCCCTGGAGCACCTGTGATTTGGTATTAACAGTAGTCACTGAACCTCCGATTGATAGCGAGTGTCATCTGTCTTTGTTGCAACGTACTCAGTGTTGACATGAGGTGCGTGGCAGTGTTTATCGTGTAATATCTTTTTGACACCATTGATTGCCCTAGCTGAGTTGTGTGCCGCAAATCTAGCAAGTGGTGACCTGTAAAGCTGAGACATTGCGTAAGGCATCTGGCAAAAGTCACTTCAGCTCATCGATGCAGAAAGCGTCGGGCTCTTGCTGTCCACTCGATGCCTGCAGGATCATGCATCTGCAGTTGTAGCTTCACTCCTGAATACACAAATACTTTGCCTGAGTTAACGACAATTGTTCTCAAATACATTTTTTCTGCCCGCATGCATTTGGAGATTGTAGCCGTTCAAGAGAATAGAATAAGAACGGCTGGTAATGTGGCGGAGCAGATTTTAACCACTCTATGCACTTGGTCTCTGTCGTCCGACGGTGCATTCAATGGAACTTGACCTGTCGAGTGCCCTGCTGTCGCCAGCGATGGCTGGCTGTTTGACAAGTAGAGGAGGTAAAGCAGTGTCGAGAAGGAGGTATATATAACTATAACTACTTGCAGCTGCATTGATACGCAGTGCGTGGCGTAATTCGTGGTGCAAATGATTTAATGGTGATATAGCCTGAACTATTACAAGATTTCAAACAAAGTTTCAAGGTCCATTAAAGTCAAGTTTGGCTCTTAAATTCGCGAATATTTTGTACAATGATGAGGCTGACCTGTAGAGTTCTTAGTTTCTTTCATGTCACCGTTTTTTGTATTAGTAAAACATTGGCGTTTAACACTCGTACATTCGAATTTTCGCATCTTGCCGTATGACCGTGCGCGGTATCACTGCGGCGTCACACTCTGCGTACCTTGACAAAAGACGGCGAGCGAATAAACCGCTTGGACACTCCAGACAAGTGTGATTCAGACAGCAAGACATAATTCGGTGCTTAAAACTAGTACCAGTAATCGCGAAGTTGACAACCAAACACCGCCCAGCGCACCGTTAGGATAAAATGCTAAGTCGTTTCTTTAGGTGTTTTTTGTTACAAGTACCAGGTTTTCATACGCCCCCCGTCGCCCAACAGAATTATTAATTACCTCAATACAAGGAATCTAAGAACTCGCCTTGGATTACCGACAAGTGAATGCCTTTGTTACTACTTGATGAGATAACAGTGGTAGTTGTAGCTTACGCAATGCCGAACATTGGGCGAGTTGGCGTAAGTTAATCACTGTTGTGCAGAAAAACACACGATCGGTCCTTTCGCAGCAAATATTTTTTCTGCTCGCGTAGCGATCGTGATGGAGCCTTTGCGCCGCAGTTTGAAATGTTTATCACGCTCCGAATCCACACCGCAAGATCGGCAGCATAGCCATATGGTCACGCTTTCTGAAGTGTAACAAATAAGCTGGCATTTCTGGCTATTACGCGCGACATAGGCCAGCGGGGCAAAACGCGAAGTGAGAGAGATCGCTACTTACTTGTAGCAAGGCAGTGCATTGCAGCGTCTTCACTCTGCACTCTGCTTCGCCCTCGACGTCTGTCGATCGAGCAAGTGCAGTCACCACGATGCTGACGAAATCGCTACGGGGCGCCGGTTCGTGTACTACGTTGTCGAGACGAAACTGCACGACTCGCGGTCATCGTCGTCAGTACAGAGACAATGCACGGCAAACGCTGAAACTCGCTCGAGCAAGGCGTTAGCTCGAGAATCGGTATTCCTTTCTCCGTTATCGGGCCACACCGGCCGGCGAAGCGGCGTTCCAAAAAGCTCCGCTGCGAAGTGACGGCACCAGCATCGCAAGTCCCTAGATCGAAAAATCCCTAGAGATTCTCTCTCTAGGTACGGATTGTGTACGACATTTAGACGCTCGCGTGTGCCGCGCCGCGGAGGCAATCTAGGCACTAGGGACGAGCGGACGAAACATCCTCATCCTCAGTTTAGGCGAAAACATACACTGAAAGCGCCGAAGTACCCAGACACCCTAAGATCACAGGCGCATGTGCAGAGCTGTTGGCAATATTCTGAACGGGCAACATTGTACCGCCGGAATTGACCATGTTTGAAGCACGAGTTTATAGAGTAGGTCGTGGTTTGATGGTCTCGTCGGATTGTTTACTTGTACAGCGTTTTCGCGATTTCAATTGTTCTTTCGCTAGTTTCTTGTGTTATACGCATTAATGTCAAGTATCGTTGTCGTTCGTTATCGTGTTCGGCATATGTTTTCTCACACGCGAAGGTGTGATGCTTTCTTCACCTGTGGATATTCGTACTCGACACCGCTCGCCCACTACAGCAGGTGAGGTCATGGGTAAGATACGCGTTACGAAGAAACTTCCAATTGAACTTTGTGCTTTTTATGAGCGTCACGCGCTGCACTTTCTATACGTATCGACTTGTTTGATCGTTCACTTGCGCTAGATGCGGTATAACGCCAGTCTAGCTCTGAAAATTCATTTCCGATCGGGGAACGATCGTGAACGTGCATGCACGCGCGGACACCTCACAAAATTTAAGCTAAAGCTCTGCAGCAAATTCAGATAGATGTACTAGGAATTGCCGCGAACAAATATTGCTTCGCTAAAGCGCGTCGATGGCTGCTCAGCGCCCTTCTCTGCAGCTCCCCCCTCTTTTTTTTGTATATGTAAACCGCGATTTCAAATTGACAGCTTTGCTGCGAAGGCGCTTTTGGTGCTGTAATGCTAGCGATGGTTAGTTTTTGATGAACTCTGTGCTGTCAACGCACCAGGACATTGAGTTATTGATCATCAACATCTCTCGCAACGTGATGCCGAAAATTCTTGCGCTAATCTTGCTGGTTGTTTCGAAAGAGGGTGTTTTTGGAAGAGTTCAAGCACTCTAGACCTAAAAACTACCGATTTCGTGTTATCAGTGCCTGCCAACAGCGCACCAGTTGAGGGTGTGTTTTGTATAATACCTTTGTGGAAAAAAGGGTAGAACTAAATGAACGGCAGAACTTGTTATAACCGAGCTGCAAGTCGGGTGGAACTTCGATTCAAGTGTGTTTTCACTCGCCTACATTTACCCTTTCAGACGCGACCTATGTACTGTCAGTAAATGCGTAAGAGTTACACATTATATCGAGGGACTCGATGTTGCAATATTGTCATGAATGTGCTTTATAGTAATTAAGCTTAATTTAACTCCAATTGCGTTTAACCTAAAGTGATTCATGTTATGTTTTTGCATAAATACAACGAAATCTTGGGCTAGAAATATAGTGCTACTTTTTCCTTTGGTCACGTTCATTTCGAGCAAAGATAAATTATACCTTTTAGGTGACTTGGGGAAAGCGGGACATCAAATATGGTAGTGCCTTCAGCTAAGTGACTATACTCAGCAGTACACTGCAAAATGAAGGTAAATGAAAACAGATTTATTAGTCGGGAAATTCAATTTATCCACTCTTGAATCTACCTTGTTCTTTCTTAGCCACTAGTTGACAGGACTAAAACAAGTGATGTTCACAGCTGTGTACAAAACGTCTCAAAGAGTTGTAGAAAAAAAAATCGTGCTAGAAGCTGCAGCAAGACAGTATAACTTTGCGAAGCTGCAGTCGTAATTGCTGCCGCTTTAGGCTTACAGGCTGATCTATCCACGGCTTGGATGTAGGCCGTACTTTGAAACTAACTCACTCAGATGATACCGTGCCACATGATGCACCGGTGATAGCAATTAAGTCCAATTGGGATCAAATTTCTCAGCAGTGATTGACTCGTTTCTCTAACTTGCGTACAGTAAATAATCACGGTAGAGAAATTCAACCAGGTCAGGCTCTATCGTGATCGAAATTGACAGTATGACACCCATAAAATACACATTTGTCCAGGAGGCCAACTTGTGGATATACAGGTACAGCATGTTGGCTCGCACTTTTTCAACCACACTAAAGACATGGCATGAAACTCTTGCTAAACTCTTCTTGCTCAGCTTTTACCAATCAGCTTATTTGCCATGTGATATACAAATAGATGCAGTCACCTACAGTGCACACTATGGGCTCACTTTCTTGAGCTCAATATTTGTGACATACAGCCTGACACTTCGAAGCACCACGTGGCTCTCTTGTTTGCAGTTCATCCGCCTTGGTGCAGTTGGCCTGCCAAGATTGCCTTGCAAACTCATAAATGGCATTGTGTGTTGCTGCCATGTCTTCCGTTGCTTTCTCTCAGTAGCATCAACTATCCACGCCCATTTTGTCTGCACCACAACAGAGATGCCTCAACTTCATCACAGCCTATGTTAACCCCCCACTGCCTTCGATGGAACTATGTCGACAATCCCAGCACTACGTGCCACTGGGCCTCATAATACAAGCTTGCTCGATGCTCCTAACTGTCCATATACTTTCGCCCCACAATGCAACTGTGCCGTTCTCAGTGGCCCGTCTTGGGAAGCAATCCAGATCCATGAACACTATGATGTGCTGTCGGCTGTGAGAAAACTCGTTTGTAGCAGCAGATTTTTGCAGAACGGAGGAAGGGTTATGAATGTGAAAATGGCCATCCAGTCCTTGTTGCACAAAACTATGATGAAATCCATTTGGATTTCTCATAAAGCACAGCTTTTTAGTTGGCAAAAATTTTGTTATAGTCTACAGTTAGAACGCGAGACCGACACGTTTTCGGAGCGGTCGCTCCATCATTTAAGCTAGCCAGTATGCTAGTAATCACAGTGCAAGGGCGAATTCAATTTCAAGCGTCTGGACACTGAATATGACAGATAAGTTCTGTGGAAAGCACAGTAGGTATAAGTAGTTTATAACGGGCTGCAAGTAATGTTGTTTCTTTCAAGTTTGATTTTTATGATTATATATATTAAAGCGGAATCGTGCTAAAAGCTGCAGCATGTTTCCACAGAACTCATTTGCCACATTCAGCATACGCGTGCTTTGACATTTCGACTTATTGGCCCTTGCACTGCCCATTGCTAACCTCCTGGTTATATCTGTTGTAGGGTAACAGCCCCGGAAAGGTGCTGATTCTAGTCTTGAGCCCAGGAACAGAACAAATTTTTCGTCGTCTTTTCCGAAAAATTAGTATGGATTTCTTGGTAGCTTTGTGCTAAAACAGGTGGATGGCCATTTTTCATTTCCAAATGACTTGTTCTCTGCACAGATTATGTATGCGAACCCAACTGTGATGCCTTTAATCATGTCCATATGAGCTGGGCTTGGAGCGTGTAGCCAAATGTGATGATAGTTCCAAAAATGAGGAAAAAGCTAAGGCACACAGCACTGCGTGCCTTGGCTTCTTTTCCTCGTACTGTAACATAACGAAGCAGTGCCAACTAGCCCAGTTCGTTGCACTCTAAAATGTGTTTAGCTACTTGTGATGCCGCTTAGACCTATGTGCTTGGCACATTCACAAGTAGCAACAGAGGGCCCGCAGAGATAGCAAAGCGATAAATACAAGGCCTGCACCTGTATATTCGAGCACGTGCAGATGCATAGACGGTCACTTGCTTGATGAATTTGGAAAATGTGATTTTTTGGGCAATAAAGGTGCGATGAAATATGCTATTTCTACATTTATTTGCTGCAATGCAGAAATGTTCTCTATTTCTTTAAGTAGTGATTAGCATTTATGAAAGAAAATTAATGCAAAGTCATGCTTATGTATTACTTTCAATTGAAAGACCTTGCGGCGCAATCTCAAATATAGAAAAGTTATATACAGCCAGCAGAGTCAAAATGCAGGCCACAACTCCTCTCGTGCAGTGCATTGCCTCTCCGAAACCTTGGTGTTGTGATGATGATGTGGGCTCAGGCCTCTCGCACACAAGAATGGCTCGACGAACACACAGAAGGCTTTAATCTTGACACGGGACGCGGCTGACAGACACGTTACACAAGCACAAACACATAAAACACACTCGGGCCTAGCGTCTATTCCGTATTGTCTATCGGCGCAGCGACGACACACTCACACCGTCACGGCACGTCGCTCGGTACGACGACGCTGACCCAGAAGATCCAGGCGTACGACAGGTCGAAAGCCTGGCGCTGGAATGGTCTGGTCCGTTTCCCAGAACAGTACCGACCAAGGACACAGCTTGGCGGCACCGGAACACGGGGTCGCCGAGGAGGCTACTTGACCCAGGAACACAAGCCTTGGGAAGTACAAGAACACGAGAACTGCTGACGCCGGAGATGCGCCCAGGCAGTTCAGGCTAGCGCCATGGCCGACTGTCCCCCGCGAGCCCCGCTCATCGGCGTCTTCTTCATTGTTGTCCCATTCTACACTCGTGCACTTGGCCGCGCACTTGAAATAGGCTACATTCTTATCACAGTGTCAACATGGCAAGCATCAAACAGCGCAAAAAAAGAAAGAAAGTTTGATGGGATTATCGTAAGTATGTGTAGTGTTGCGTACACTCGACTTGGTTTTTGCTGCTCCTACGACATTTTTGTACCTATTTTGTAGGAAGACAAACTTTGTGCATGCACGTGGTGTTGAACACAACATAATTTTACAAAAAGGGTCAGACCTAAATCGAGGACGATACAGCAAGCCGTGGAAAAGAAAATTTCAGGTGTAACCTTAAGGGACAAGTGAGTCACGGAACATTTGTGTGTGAAGGACATCTAAGTCAAATAAGAGATAACCGCTGTTCATTAAGGGTAGCAGAGTGGATTCCAGGAGAAGGCAAGCATGCCAGGAGGAAGCAGAAAGTTAAGATGGCTGCGGATATAACGTGGCCACAGCAAACACAGGACCGGGTTAACTGGAAAAACATAGGAGAGGCCTTTCCATGCAGTGGATGTAGTCAGGTGATGATGATGATGATGATGATGATGATGATTATATATATGTTCACGTTCACACAGTCCTCCATCTTGCATCACCGCTTTGTTGTACAGGTTGATCCACTGTTAGAGGGAACATGCGGCTCATGCTTCGCGCAGCGCCATGCACAGGAAGCGGTGAAAAAACAAGCGCATGTGCAAAATGATGCAGAGGCGGCACATGCCGCGCATCGTCTGCTACTTGAATGCCCCTTTGCCCGAGCGTGATCGCGCTGTCGCGGCAATGCCGAGCAATCGCGCGTCAAGAGGCGTGCGAATAGTTTGAGTGAATCCCTATTCTCAAGGATAACGTTTACTCAGTTTCAGGCGTGGGCTAGTTGGTTCATAGTTGCGACAAGGGTAAAACATTTGATGAAACACAAGACGAAAAAAAGGACAACAGCGCTGTTTCTTCTTTTGTATAGCGCTGCTGTCGTCCCCTTCTTAGTCTTGTGTGCTGTGAGCCCCTTTTCCCTTGAAGAATGAGGGCTGGTAGCAACATGATGGAGATTTGAAGTGCTGCAAGGCCGGCAGTTGAAATGTCTTTTGTCTGGTTTATATTTTTAGATGCGAAGCATCTTATGCTCGGGGCTATGTCCGTCCCTCCCGCGTCCCCCCCGTCCGGCCACTTTCATGAAGTAGGGAAGCACCCATTATGCGAACCAGAACACTGTAGTAATATGAAGGCCGTCAACCACTACCAGTCATCAGAGTCATGGCCGAGAGCACAGAGAGGCTGCTTAGCAATGGCTAGGCAGGTGGTGTCTGTCGTCCAGGTTGACCCCATTCCTTGATCTTGCTTGCATGTGTTTGGAGGGGGGCTTAGTCTGTCTCTCCTTCCCGCGTCCCACACCACCACAGCGCATGTGCTTCCCCTCCCACTCTCTCTCCTACGCTCACCCCCTTTCTCTCCTCTAGGAAACCTCTACACTACGGAGCGGCCCCCACGTCCCGCAACCCCCACAGCGCATGCGCGTCCTCTCCCCCCTATCCTGTCTTACGCTCACCCCTTTCCCTACTCTAGGAATCATCTACTCTACGGGAGCGGCGCCTGCGCCCCCACAGCGCATGCGCGTCCTCTCCTTCTCTCTCCTCTAGGAATCCTCTACTCTACGGAGCGGCTCCCGCGTCCCACAACCCTAGAGCGCATGCACGTCCCCCTCCCCCCTCTCTCTCCTCTCCTACGGTCCCCCCTGTCCTCTCCTCTAGGAATCCTCTACGGAGCGGCGCGTACGACAGGTGATGTGACAGCTGCGTACTCTGCTTGGGGCGCCACGGTAGTTCCGCGGTATGAAAATGACGGAGCGCGCGCGCCTCATTCTCTTTCCTGTGCAACGCCGCGATGAGCGCCCGGACCGCTGCCGTGAAATGAGAGCGGCGACGTTCTTCCCCTCGCTCTCCTCTAGGAATCCTCTACGGAGCGGCGCGCACGACAGGTGGTGCGACAGCAGCATACTCCGCTGGGGGCGTCACGGTAGTTCCACGGTATGAAAATGACAGAGCGTGCGTGCCTCATTCTTTCTCCTGTGGAGCACCGCGATGAGCGCCCGGGCCGCTGCTCTGCCGTGAAACGGGAGCGGCGAAGTTTCTCCCGGTCAAGCCAGCCATCTCCCCGCTGCTTCGCATCCACACATGGTTCCCTTTAGCGGAAGATGGGGAATTTTTTTTTCCTGTAAAGCTTAAACATTGTGATCTATATTTTGCATTTAATCTTAGAAATAATGCGTCACTCAAAATTTTTGCTCAGCTCGCCAATCCTTAAAATTGTTCGCGTGTGACAGCGCTGCTGTGCCCTTGTACAGCACTTGACAGGCAATTGCATGGCAGAGCCGTGACATCATGGCCGCACGCAATCTCTGCAAGGGGCATTTCAGTAGAAGACGACACGGGGCATGTACCGCCTCTCTGTCGGTTTGCACATGCGTTTGGTTTTTGCCACTTGCTGTGCTTGGCGCTACCTGGAGCGTGAGCCATGCGCTCGCGTATTCCCTCCAACAGTGGACCGACCTGTACATCTTGTGCTCGCTCTCCTTGTTTCCTCTTGTATATTGCTTGGTCAGAGTATACAGATTTCAGACCCTAGGTCTATGGCCCCCACAAATGACAATGTACTTCATTTTTACCGATTAGGGACGACGTAGGACCTAGTAGACACCGTAAAAATCTTCGTCACGGTGTTTGGTGCGGGAATCTCAAGGTGGCGTTTCCACCCGCATTTTCTTTTCGCGCGTTTGCTTGCTTACCAAGTGTCGTCTCGCGGTAAGAGTGGCGTTTTCGGGATTGTGGAATTGTGCTTTGCTAATAAGCAAAAAATCGTTTTTTTGTTTAGTGTCCCTTAAGAGGCCCCTAAACCACACCGATATCGAAATTCAGTTGTGGTGTTGCAGTTATGCATGAGTCTGCAAAGAACACACAGCCATGAGAATTTTTCGAAACGGTGCCATGATAGTGGAGTTACAGGTTTTGATGATCCAAAAGATGCCTTCACTCGTTTCACTCTTTCTTTCACTTGCTTTGTTCGTTGGCTTGTCTCTTCCTCACCGTGCGAGGAGGAAGATTCCCTGGCCAGGCAAGCCAGCCAGGAAATCTCCTATTCTCAACCAACTGGACAACAATGCATGGGTGGCCCTCAAAAGGGCCATTTGATGGCAGGCAGCATTCACCAAGGTTCAGTAAGGTTGAAAGTCTGGCGAATTGGTGACAGAGCATCTGAACATGTGAAGCAGTCCACAGAAAAAAAAAGACACGAGAGGATTAATATGATTCAACAGGACAAGCGCTGCACTTGCCATTAGTTTATTCTTTTAGAAAATGTATACATATACATACCCACAAGTGCACTACGTGCAACAATACACTCGCAGGACTTGTGGCCTTTTGTGTTGCAGTGGCTGCACTTCAGCACACTGTGGCAGACACCAGACTTGCCCTGTCCATGTGACTCGATTCTGGGTCCGAAGTCACAGCAAGAGAACTGACGATTTTGGCCAGCTGATCGATCTTTGGCTTTTGTGCACATGGTACCCATCAAATGCAAAGAGTGCGCGTCATGGCTCTTTTGAAGATTTCGGAAACCGATGCCGTAACAGCAATAATTTAGTGCAATTAGGAAAAATGCAATTCGTTAAGGGAAGAAAGAACTCGCAGGTAAACTGAAGTCACTGCTCAAAAAAAAAAAAAGAAGGGAAGTGAACAACATGGGGCCACAGCGAACAGTTTCATAAGATAAGGGAAAAATCTGGCGACATGACGTGTTTCTAGTATGCTGCCATCTGAAGATTGTTCACTGTTAGATGGGGCTCTGCTGGAACTTTCGAAATCAATACATGCTCCTTTGAATGTTTGTCTTGCCCCTGTATACGAGGCTTGCACCAGTGTAACAGCTTGAAATTGCATAGCCATCCACCATTACGGTGAACCACTAATCAATGCTGACCGACTACCACTGAAGCTATAGTGAGACTACTAGAATATGTGCATGCATTTCAGATTCAATTAATGGTGATCTGCACATTTATATAATGCCCCAACTGCTGGAACATTAAAGCAAGGAAGCAGCAACGAATGAATACAGTAAAACCTCCTTAATTCAAACTCGGTTAATTCGAACTGACGCCCTGGTCCCGGCACAGCCCTGTGTATTTCCATGGGGGGGGGGGGGGGGGGGGAAGCTCCCGATAATTCGAATGCGTCGGTATCCACAACGGTTAATTTGAACCGGGAGCCCCCTGGCTTTCATCGTTCCTCGCACAATTCGACCCAGAGTGATGACAATGTATTGCACAACCAAGCCAAACCAAACTCACTAGATATGCGAAACAACAAATCAGCAGCATTTCTCCTCACATAATAATTCAGACGCTGCGGTGGAGCTCTTGGGCAAGCTGCAAACGATGCTCGTGGAGTGGCGACAGAAGAAGCGCAAGCAAACGCAACTTGCTGATTACTTTTAATTTTGATTGCGTTAACATTTCCATCTAAATAAACTTAACACAATGCGCTGTCAGCGCATTGTGTATCGTTCCTTCTCTGTCCTCGTCGTTTAAGTGCTGTTTTTTCTTTCGTTATGCAACACCAACTGGCCCGTCATTCACTGCTAAATGAACGTGTTTTGGAGCATAAACAGCGTCATATATTTTGGCATTAAGGCTTAGTGCTCACATGCATGTTGCTGTTTGTTTGACGTATCACTCACTGATCAATCAATTCTGTTCGCTATCAGAACTCCATGAACTAAATTCACGAAATCACCTGCCACAGACCTGTGGTATCACCTGATTCGGGATAATGAGTCCAGAGGTAGCTTCTTTGGGTTCTGCTTGCACAGTGTGGTGTGATGTCCGCTAATTCTAGCGCCCGCCCTATAATTCGAACTCTGCTTAATTCGAACAGTTTTATAGTCCCCTTTGAGTTCGAATTAATGAGCTTTTACTGTATGAATATTTCAGCCTGCTGTACATGGTGAACAAGTGCAAGCATCCAATGTTCATATGTGAAAGACAACCGTGTAAGTGGAGAAAGCCGGGTGCGGATAATTGTGATGTACACTTCACTACGCACTCAAACCTCTGACGAAAACTCGTCAGATGAGAAAGGTACCTGGTCAAAATAAAAAAAACATGCCTCAAATTTTTATACGTACATAAAATTGATAATTCAGGACCACTATGGGCCCTTTGTTCTCATTAAAAAAGCATCAGTGGGGTGCTTATGTATAGCCTATGTGCCACAAGGTGCAGGTCGGACACGTTACCAAATGTACAGATAATTGCACATTTTTTCAATTCTATGAAGATTCCACGAGCAAACATGAAGGCTACTTTGGTAACACACTGAGCAAAAGCGAGTGTAGGTTTGCAGCTGTGCTCCCTTGGACACAATGCTCCCTCACGGACACACTGGCCACCGCTGCATCTGGCAGTGGCCATTTCTGCTTTCCACTTAAACGATCATGCAACTTCGGAGCGCGTTCAAAAATTAAGGCTACATGGGAAAAAAAAGAAACTACATAAAGAAGAAAACTACTGTTTCTTTCCTTCATGACGTGTGGCTCAGTGTGTCAGTGAATGGCGCAGAATGTCTCGAAAGCGGCAATTCAAACCATCAAAGCCCTACGGGTGCGGCACGAAAATAGTTAAGCGGGCATATGTGGTAGCTCATGGCAGTGAGTAATGCTTGCAATGTTAATAATAGTAATAATAATAAATAATGATAATAATATCTGGTGTTGAATATCCCAAAACCCATAATGTGATTATAAGGGATGCCGTAGTGGAGGGCTCGGGAAAATTCGACCATCTGGGGTTTAGCGTGCACCTAAATCCAAATACACGGATCTCAAGCATTTTCGCCTCCATCGAAAATGCGGCGACCGCGGCCGGGATTCGATCCCGCGACCTTCGGGTGAGAGAGAGAGAAACAACTTTATAAGATGTCAGACTAAGACATATATATTCCTCCGCCAGGAGGATCATGGCCAGCTGGTCAGCGAAGGCCGCCTACGCCAACCACACCCGCCAGGGGCGAGGTGGGGGTTAGGATAGTGAAGGGATTGTAGGGTAGCGGGGCATGAGAAGACGACGAGCAGTCGAGCACCATAGCCACTAGACTAGCTTGCACCATAGCACTAGCTTGCAATGTTAGGGGGAAAGTGAGTGCCACCTCAGTAAAGAAGGGTAAGAGCAGGGATAGAAAAGGAATGCATGTTTTCTGTGTGCATTTTCTTTGACAGAGCTAAAAAAAGTGGTTGGCTCAACACAGCACGGCTGGAAAGTTAGTTGCGAAAGAAATACCCATCACCAGATACCGGCTCTCCCTTTCTATTGTTTGTGTGCGCTCATCGGATCATTGAAAAGCTATCGGACATCCATCTCTAACTGGGCGTCAGTAGGCAGGACAAAAAAAAATTCCGCATTGAAGACGAGAAGAAAACGAAAGACACTGGAGGACTGCTGTAAAAAGTTTGATGGTCTCCAGATCACAGTGAAAGACAGTGAGGGCACCCATAGTTTAGTGTGCAAATATTGCAACACTGAGATGGTCACTGATAGAGTGAAGACGCCTTATCAACGAATTCGCGAATATCTAGCGTCATCCCATCAGTTCAAGATGTCGACCCTTGAAGCCGAGAAGGCAAAAACATCTCAGGAGATGCTCTTCATTGTGTGCTATAGGCCATGCGCGAAAGAAGCAGAAGTAGATGGTGTAATGCACGATCTTGTTCATGCTCTAGCATACATTGGAATCAGCATTCAATAGAGGAACGGACCTCTAGAAGACTTCACAAACAAATACTTTAAGGCCACGAAAACCATGTCAACAAGGCGACTTCGAAAGATATACCTGAAAACAACTTTTGTCAAGGACATGGTGAAAATCCGCAATGATACGCAAGCGAGTGCCATCATCGACGAGTCCCAAGATATCGCTGGAGTGCCTACCATCAACACACTCCATTAAAAAAAACAAGAAGCAGGTAGTTTCCGTCGACGTCGACAGAGGGAATGCTTCGAACAGCTACACAATGGCCAGTGCAGTCGGCAAGGCTCTCGGACTGTAGGTACGATGTGGACTACATGGCTGTAGCCAGACTCAGCGGACTACATGCACAAAATGGGCAAAGAAATCTGCAAAGCGGAAGCAATGCACATGTTGATGTGAAAGATTCAGCACATCCGATTTATGCGAATGTGCTGATGTTCGTTCCGTATATTTGAATACAACTTTAGAAGCATGCGGCACTTTCTCCTCACAGGCAGATGCGCACAAGCCTGCACCAATGAGTGGGTACTCCAGACTGACATCATGAGCCAGACAGCCGGTGACCCTGCCTTCGAAGAGCATTACTAAGTGCATGAGCGGGACTACTTTTTTAAATTGCGGAGGCAATCAGCTGCTGCATTTCAGTCATCTAGACGAGGCATACACAGACTGCTTAAATGTTATCAGAGTACAGTGAACTCCCGTTAAGACGAACTCCGTTAAGACGAATTCTTGCTTAAGCCGAACAACACGGCAATGTTTGTTTGATTTCCCATAGACTCAATGCAAAAAAAAAAAATCTGCTTAAGACGAACCGCGTAACAGGCCTCTTCTGTTAAGACGAACTCTCGCAGTGACCGACAACGACGGCGATTCTGCGCAATGAACATTGTAGTCTTGGTGGGGCATCCAGGTGAACGAGAGAAAGCAAAAAAGAAAAAAGGACGCTTCCTGGCGCAAAGACACAAGGCAAATCGGAGGGAGGGAGCAAGATAAGCGGAAAAGAAATGTCAGCGCATAAGGCCGGTGTCTCCCCTCACCCCCCGTGTGTAGGTGGAGAAAGGGGCCGGCTTTATCAGCATTGAAAGCAACAAAAAGAGTTCAGGGGTTTCCCGTAGACTAAATGCAACAAAAAAAGAGGGTCCCAGTTGTTAGGCTTAACAGGCCTAACTACTGGGACCTTCAAGCCATTGCATCCTTTTGGATCTTCCCCACGTTCTTCAGTTCCCCAACAGGAGCAAAATGGAGAACAGAAGAACACAAGAGCTTGACTAGAGAGGAAAATGCGAGAGGAGTGGGGTAAAAAAAAAACCAAATGAAAGTGAAAACAGGAACAAAAATTGTTTGTGCGTTAAAATTGCATATGAAACCGAAACCACGTTTGCGGCGCTAGCACTTCCGTCACACAATGGCGGCAGAGCACATGATCAGTTGACGTTGTTTCGCATAGGGCCTGTGCGCGTCGTATCTGTTCCCAGTGAAGTGCAAACTGTGAAGCGCCATTTTCATTATGAAAGCACTAGCACATGACTAGAGTGACCTAGATTAGGGGGAGTGTCCAAAGCGCCGCGCGAATACATGGGAGGAATGAGGGCCTTTCGCGGTGAACTCACGCGCCGCGGCGCTGCCGTGCCGGACCCGTGGGCTTTCTCCGCGGTGGAAGCCGCGTCAAAGCGGCGAGCGTCTGCTACGCACCCGATAATTTGGCCGCTATTAGCCAACGTTGCTGTAATGCGGACATTTAATTCTGCGTCACTGCAACATAACGCTGCAGCGACTCACCACACAGAGAACACGTTTGTTGGTTGTGAAACGGGGATTCTGTATATTTTCTTTCATCTGTTTTGTCACCGAAATCGTCCGCGCTTACGCGCCCGTTTGAGGAACGCATCCTGCGTGCGCCCATCGTGAGCGAAGGTGCTTAATTTAGTTTAGCGTGGAATGACGATCGTCAACGTGCTGCAGAATAGAATAAGCTGGATATCACAAAGATAACCAGAAGAACGTAGCAGATATATGCATATCGTAAATGATTATCTTATGATAACGCGTTTGCACACTTCATATCATTTCTGTTATTTCGTGCATTCGATTTGTTTTGCATGACTGCCTCCAACGCTTTGCTGTTTCAAGCCCTTTTCATGCGAAGCGGAATATGTCCGTCGCTGTGGCAGCGGTACCAAAAGTAATAAATAACTCGCGCCTCGTTCACTTGGTAATGTCACATGGCATTGCTAACTTGACATGTTCGTCATTTGCGTAACGGCTAAGGACAATAATATGCCGTGAGGGGCGCAAACCCACTTTCTTCGGCCAGAAATAATTCTGACGATGCGTGGTCTGATGATTAGTCTCCGACAGGGAATGAAAACATGGTGATCAGCAATATCGATCTGAATAAGTAGGACTTACCTGTAGATTTTGAAGAATTGACCGCATAGGTAAAATATATGAAAAAAAAAATAAAACTCGCAAGATCCTTTATGCATTCGCCTAAGAGGACTCGACGGTGAAAGCCATGTTATTCCTTTTCTTCATTCGATGCCTTGATCCACCCCCGGCCCCCCTCCGTGAGCTTTCTGCACCTAATCTTATTTCGCACTGCCCCCAGGATCGAAGGAATTGCAAGGTTTCTGTATGTCACCTGGTTTTACATGGCCTCCGTGATTGGCCCATGGATCACGGAGGCAATGTTAAGTGACCATGTGGGTAAATACGTCATCACACGACATCACGCTGAATGACGTCATGATACCGTCACAAACTTTATTGATCTATCACGTCATGGTGACTTCATCACGAGATAATTTTTTTTCGCCATTCGTGGGGACCACGCGCGACGCCGGCAGTTAATTTCCGTGTTTGATGAGGCATCTAAGGCTTTTGCCTTGAAAAAAAAAACCAGACAAACCAAACTAAATGAGCCGATAACAGTGCACCATTGTGTATGCCTCACTTCGTGTTACGAGCGATCGCCCGAAAACAAACGTGATTGTCAGCTCACAGCAGCTTATTACACACGCCCGTGGTATGTACACAAGAGCCTTGCTTTACCTATCAGGCCATCTCTTTATATTTATTAGAGATGACAGACACACTGTGTCAGTTAATGGGGAAATTTTTAGCTGTGTCAGTACTAGGGAGCTTCAGCACGAAAGCGTGGTGCACGCTATTTTGAGCACGTAACGAAAAAAGCGGGAAATTGCAGCCCGGCGCCTTGTTCACGCCACTTATTTACCGCGGGAACAATTGCATTTCATGTAACTACTCGTGTACATTTTTTGTAAGTCTTTGAACCGTGCTAATGCTAACCTCCAAGAACCTTGAAAATATGTGAGGTTAAGGGTGATTTGTTTGACACTGTTTTCATTTCGTATGGTGAAGGCTTGAAGCAAATGCACGCATCGCGCGGAAATGTTTCATACTGAAGTTCTGCGATCCGTGTAGAGAAACACACGCACACACACACACACACGCCACAAACAAACACATGCACACGCCCGCCCGCAAAAAACACACACACACGAAGCCCTAGCCCCCCCCCCCCCCGCCCCCCGAAATACGGTTGGAGGGGGTGATTGTACCGCGAAGAAATAATGAAAATAGGTGTTTTTCAAAGCCCTCAAGAAGTGCCCCCCCCCGAAAAACATTCCTGGCTACATGCCTGACAAACATTGCGCATGTTGCATTTTTTTCAGTCTAGGTACATAAGTGGCCTC